>JACJUY010000926.1:0-41267 GCA_014220935.1 Platorchestia sp. MABIK
CCTCACCCTTACCTCACCCTCACCCCACTCTTACCCCACCCTTACCTCACCCTTACCTCACCCTTACCTCACCCTTACCTCACCCTTACACCAGCCTTACCTCACCCCACCCCATTATACAAGACTGATCTCACCCAGAGTGCGGTTGAGCAACACCATAGGTCTGAACTTTGAGACCACGAAGGCTGACCTGACACGGAGACCTCTCGTCTGACCTCCTCCATTAATATTCCAGTTACGCAAAGTTTATGAAAAACCAGCGTGAAGTGTCCGGTAAAAAAAGGAATGTCCGGACTCTCGATCGGTCGTCGAAATCTTTCCGCAGAGTGCCAAGCTCGGAAATACAGTAGAAGGGTCATTGCATTTTCAGCAAGAAGGAGCACGAAGTTTCATTCTAAGCGAGACTGACCTTGCTGGTGCTTTGAAAGCTGTTTCGCCCGTACGTGTGTGATTTATTTCGTTATTAGATTGCGCTGTGGATTGAATATTATGGAGGCGTACTTGCCGTGTTTGTTGGTGTGTTTGGTGTGATTGGGCAAATACACCTCAGGAACGGCACGCATTTTGTTCAGTTGCCAACGAGATAAGTAATCTGGAAAAAAAGCAGGACAAAAAGTGTTTATAAAACTACTTTCAAACATGCCGTTTGGACACCACTTACTTCTGTAGCATAAAAAGCTCAACCTCTCGTGTTATGTGAAGCATTCAAAACACTCACAAAGCGTTAGAAAAATGTGCAAAATTTTCGATGGTGCATAACAAATAACTGCGAGTACAGTTAATATGACCAGACCAGAGTTGCGGGCAATGAACCTGTGCCAAACGATTCATGAAGAAAGTTACCACCTTTTTAAAGGAAAGTAGAAACAACGTAGTGTCGATAAAGTTAATTTATCAGTCGAAGACTTGGAATAGCGCACGTTACAAGTTGATTAGAAGCACTATGAGAATTTGATACACAACTTCAAAGAGATAAATATAACGTGTATATTTAGAGGGTGTATATTATACACCCTCTATAAATGACGATTGATTTTTATTTTTGGCATCCAGGATAATGTGCGAATTTATTTTTATTTTTTCCCACTATGTAAGGAAATGCGAAATTTCAAGCGTAGCTTAAAATTCACAAGCACACCACAATGTTTCTGTAACAGAAACAAATTGAAATATAGTTTAATTTAATCCCTCCCATCCCTTATTCAAAAGGCGGGGCTTATAAGTATTAAAACTATTATAAATGGAAGTTTAAAAGTATTAAATGGCACGAATTAAAAGTATCACCAACAAAACTTGTTGACAAGGAGTTTTAAGAAATGGTGTTGGTTGCTTGCTTGGTTTGTCTATCCCTACTGCGTTGTGGGAACTGCATAAAAATTAAACATTTTCTACTTATTTCATTTTGTTTAAATTGAAATCCAGATGCACGGTCCACGCCTACATCAACACAACGTTCGTTGCTTCCTTAGCTTAAGGATGGGCTTCCCAAGCATGTAGATTAGAATGGGAAAAAGAAAATGGTGAAAAGTGAAAGATAACTTTCACTTTCATGTGAAAGTTATCCTCTCCCCTAGAAGTGGATGAATCAAAAGAGTAACAAATAGACTTCAGATAGGAATTCTCAGGAAGTGTTGTCACGAATCAACTATAACCCTAAATAAAAAACCGTCACTTATCACCTATGTAGGTATGTACTCTACTTTTCATCATTTTTTTAAATTTCTATGTTTGCATTTTTCACTGTTACCATGGATTTGTATGGTGAGGCGGAACCTGATGAACCATAGATACCCGAAGAAAATCTCCACTTTGAGACGGAAAGAAATTGAAGAAAAATAATTCATTTTTTGTAAAGATGGTATGAAAACCATTAAAGAATTTTAAAATGTCTAAACGTAAAAATTCTTATTCTGAAGTACACAAATGAACTGCAGTTCACACAAGACACAAGTTTTGTGGCCCAGAAGAAATGCAGACCTAAGTTCATATCTTCAGCTTTACGAACGTACGACGCAGTAAAAATTCCATTTTAATCTTTACATTACGGAGGCAGCGCTGCATTGTGCTTCACTCTGTGGCTTTGACCAGGTACGGCTTGAGTGTCGGTCATCGCTAAATTGTTTGCTCGAGTTCACCTGATTTTCTTTTTTTTGTCGAGACGAGGAAGAAAATCTTATTCTTTGAGGCTCAATTAAAGCGAGAGCCTAAAGTGGAAGAGGAAGCTAATTTTTTCCATGTCGGAAGATCGGAAATTCAGTCAAGGTTGTAACCTTCTTGGTAAGGCGCCGACGAAACGCGGGCCGAATTACGTCATCAAACTCCCTTTGTGTTGGGGTGGTGTCAATGGGGAAGTGCATGGAAGATCAATCAATACCTCATTTGAAGTAAAAATATTAGCAAGTGTCTACTCAATCAGTAAGCAAGAATCATAGATACTTAAAAGTAAACGCAAATTTTAGCAAATTCTACTCAATCAGTAAAAGAGCGCGAAATAGGGGAGGAAACCACCAGCTATTTAGCAGGTGATAGACTTGACACACAACTCGTACCTTAGTTGCTCTAAAAGGTCGCAAAATAAGGCTTCATGCTATCGTTTACAGTTGAAAATTTTAGAAAGATAGAAAAACATACTGAAAAAATAGGTACATAGTAAATAAAATTTACACACAATGACAATTTTTAAGAAATCAAGTCCATTTGATGACATTCTTTAGGTTTTTATGGAAAAATTCAAATGAATTTCTTCATTCTAAACGTACGACTAACTAAATTTTTTGAATGATACACCAAAAAAGTGTTCAGGAAACAAGAATTGGGTTTAAAGTACTTAAAACTGATTTAACTGTCAGTAAAAATTGATTAATAGCGTTGCGAAAGAAGTTCCAGCNGAAATAGGGGAGGAAACCACAGGCTATGGAGCAAGTGGTAGACTTGACACACAACTCGTACCTTATTTGCTCTAAAAGGTCGCAAAATAAGGCTTCATGCTATCGTTTACAGTTGAAAATTTTAGAAAGATAAAAAAACATACTGAAAAAATAGGTACGTAGTAAATAAAATTTACACACAATGACAATTTTTAATAAATCAAGTCCATTTGATGACATTCTTTAGGTTTTTATGGAAAAATTTAAATGAATTTCTTCATTCTAAACGTACGACTAGCTAAATTTTTTGAATGATACACCAAAAAAGTGTTCAGGAAACAAGAATTGGGTTAAAAGTACTTAAAACTGATTTAACTGTCAGTAAAAATTGATTAATAGCGTTGCGAAAGAAGTTCCAGCCTCTGCATCGGTGTGTATTCACGCGGGTTCACTGGATTAGCTCAAACTTGCAGCAGGTTCCGATTGATGTATTCATTGAGTTTAGAAAACAATAATTCGTGCCATTTAGAGTACGGAATTAAAAAGGAGCGGACAACAAAAATATTGTTGCAAGCGTATGGAAGAAGTGAAGCACTTGTACAGAGTGGCGCATAAGTAACGCACCCTTTTAAAAAATTAATGATAAATAAACTATGAAAGGTATAACGATAAGGTTAATTGCTAACGATAGAAGAACTCTTGAAGTTTATTTACATGTCGTATCCTATCTACAGATACCCAGTGTATATTGCGGTAATAAATCTTTAAAATTTACCTTCAAAAGGGTGCGTTACTTATGCGCCACCCTGTAGTAAATGACGCCTCTGAGTTCGAATCGAACACCAGAGTAGTTTTGCTTGAATAGCAAAAGATGATGAAAAAATATTCGCGAATCTCATTGAATGGTAATGAAGAACAGGTATGATGTTTTATTTTAAAATAATACTACCTCTACCATTATCGACAAATAAATCACTTCCCAATCACTTGCAATAATAAATTATGGTATTTCTCATTTCAAATTACATTGTAGATCATAATTGAGTGATATTTGCTGTGGATCAATTCGATGGTGAATTATCGCATTCTGCGAGGTAATGAATTTGTTTCACTAAGGTTTTATAAGCTCCAAGCCTTTGTCAAGCCTGTGTTGTATGAACATCTTCAAAATAAGTATACGTACAGGATGTCCCAAAAAAATGTTCTCATCTCTTGAATGACGATTATCCATGCATTCTTTATTTTCATTTCAGATGCAACTCAGGTTTTTTTCTATGACTTAATTTTGTCCAAATGTTGTGTTATTTTCTCCGGTTCAATTTATTGAACTTGTATCGATGTCAATAAGCTCCAACATCATTACAAAGCACATGAGGTCTGGGCAGTCAATAAGTGAGTTAATTTTTTTAAGCCACACAATATTTTACTACAGAGTACTGGCATAGACAGTACTGCAGAGCTACAGAAAATTGACACTTTGACAGAGAGCTCCAGTTAAAAAACAATATTGACACCTTATTAAGCGGATGCAAATCGGGAATTACAACACGATTTTTGCAATATAATTATTAATGCATCACCAGCCCATCAACGAGATCATAATACTGAAACTTTTCAATGTGTTTTACACGAATGTTTTTTAACTATTACTATACTCATACATCGGGCCAGGAAAGACGCACAATTGACCGGCCGTACAACAGCTTCGAACGATAGGACTACACTGCGGCCGTGAGTCCAAACTGAGTCATCCGGATTGCCAATTAACCATCCGAACTTTCTTCTAGCATGATTTTGGTGCGATTCATTCGACAGCGAAAGTTTGCGCGTCGACGTAGCCATGATACGCGTTGTTTATTGGAGTACAAAGTCCTCGGGTTGTAGCACTTCAAATCAAATATGAATGATGAGCATTAAATAGGCTAGATGGTATAGCGTATAGCGATAAGCATGCATATGCATTATTGATGGAGTAGAGTTTGAAAACTAAAGCAGCAGTTCTGATGTATTAGTAATACGCTCGCTTGCTGACTGAAGAAAAAAGCTGTTTGTGATCAACTAAAGATCATCTAAAGTTTGTGATCATCGGAAAACTAAAGCAGTGGATGTAATTTATAACTAACTTGCTTGCTAACTGAAGAAAAGAGCTGATCGTGATCAGCTGCACACAAGTTGGTTTTGTCTTTTTTTGACGCCAATATCATTTCCAAACATGTTGACTGCATGAACAGTGATGACCATCATGTAATAAACAAAAAACTAAACTCATTTTAAGACTTTCCAGGGTTAGAACTTGAGGAACAACCTACCAGTATTAAGGCATTTAAATATTTATAACGAATACTTCAGAAAAATAAGAACAATGTTATCGCATGCGCACAGACAATTCTTCAAGAAAAACGAAAACAAATAAATTTCTTATCCCATGCGCCCAGAAAATTCTTCAAGAAAAACAAGAACAAGTGAATTTCTTATGCGAGGAAAATTGATAGTGAGATGATCAACCTTCAGGGAGGAGCATCGACCATCTGAGGGCCTCTCCCATTTGAACTTTAATGGAATTTTAAGTTCACAGGAAGGTAGTACAACACACACACACAACACGCACTTCCGGGTGTTTGAAAACTCAGTTGGGGGTGCAGACGCGGACCTAGCGAAGGAAATTGGGGGTTCTTAGTCTTCACATTTTTGAAATCTAAAGGAGATTTTGTAGCAGTGCATGAGCGGCTTGTTTCGGTTTCCAGCAGGAGTAGTTTAGCCTGCATGAAAAATTGAACTTCACTCACTTTCACACAAGTCTATAATTCTGACGTCATGCTGGACCTCTGCTGAATAGGTGAGCCGGAAGACAGATTGGAACGTTTGTTAATTACCTAAAAACAGGATTATTATTTTATCCCCTACAATCGAAGGCAACTATTTCCAAGTCACTCGTTTTAACCTTTCACTTGGAATTATTAGACAGCTTTAATAGAGCTGTGTTGATCATGTTATATTTGACGCTAGTTTCAAAAAATTCTAACTCAAAATCAACATCGACAATCGCTCGTACATTTCATTCGCTTAAGTGTACAAGATTTTCAAATAGGTTGCAGATTTTAAAACTTTCGTTTTCTCTTAGTCTGACAATTATTGACGTTTAATAGGTTCTCTCTTGAGTCATGAACTCCTTGCAGAGCAGCATGGAAAGTTTCACTCAAAGTGAACACGGATTTTAGAACTTTCGTTTTCTCTTAGCCTGAAAATTGACGTTAAATAGGTTCTAAGTCTTTCTCCCGAGTCATGAACTCCTTTCAAGGCATCAGGGAAGGTATCGCCTAAAGAAGGAAGCGTTGTAACACATGCAGACACGGTCAGTACTATGAAGTCTGATGAACAATCTTTTTCTAAAGACGAACACTTCCTATTAAAGGTTAGGGCAGTGGCGGTCTTGAGTCGGACCATGACCTTCAGGTCTTGGATATAAGCAAAGGGTTTCGTGGTGGCGGTCACCAGATCTCTTCTACTTCTGCTACCCTCCAGTCAACATGCGCGCCGTGAGTAGAACTTGACCTACATCTACCTCAGACGCCATCTACTGTAACATGTTCACTAGATATTGCTATATCTATTTACCACTAGGTGAATTGATCATCTACGTACCAGTATGAATGAATGGGATTTCAACTATTTCCCTTTCTATATTTGAAATAAACCGAAGCGTTCAAGTTGAAATATTGTGGTGCAATTAATTTTTTCGATTTTCGTAGGAAAGATAGAACGTAATCGGGCTATAAAGATATTTTTTACAATTTTGCTACTTCCAACCGAACCTTATCACAGTAGCAGCCGTGCAAACGCAGGCAACGTGTTAAAATTGGGCATTAGAAGTTTACGGGTTGGAAATTGGATTTCATTTGAATTTTTCACTCCATGATCATTTAGCATGCTCATTGGTTGTGCTACGCTTATCATATTTGTTGAGATTGGAGGACGTTGTATGAGGAAAAGCACATGAACTTTGTGTAAATCAAAACAGGCTTTGTGCAATATATTTTGTGAATTTGAATTAATGCGTCAAAACGAAAGCTAAATGAAGGCCATTAAAATCTGGTGCATTGTTCATTTTTCTTTTAAAGTCAAGATTAACTTTGCTGTCGTTCAGATACTTTTTGTTTGTCTGTTTTTAAAAGCATAGAAATAAATTTAGTTTTTCCTCGTAAAATAATTCTCTATAAAACTCAAATCATCTTGCCGAATAGTAGTACATATAGTTTAGTGTATCGAAAGTTCTCATGACAAAATTCAGGGCTTGTATAGGCATCCCTATGACAAAAGCTTCATGCAATTTTTATTCATGAAAGCATGATGGTTCTAGGAAAATGTAGAGTTAATCATCTCGTCAGAAATGTACATAAATTTCAAATTTCCACATGTCTAACCAAAATAAACCATCGATTGAATGACTTTCTACTTTAGAGAAATGAAGATAACTGTTAGTGATTGAGTGAAATCCCGTGTTTAAAATATGGAACATGTATGTACAGTAAGCTACTCCCTCAAATTAACAACAATTATTATGAGAACGAGTTTCGCGTAATTAAAGATTATCGAATAAGACTGAGCAATATCATATAACCAATCTAGCATTTAAGTCAAAAGAGGAATTTCATTTAGCGCTATGATTTTTTATTCAATTTCCCATTCCCATTGCTTCTACTTTTATTAACTGAATTATATGGTAAAATGGCTCACAATGTTTTTAGATAAGCCCCTTTTATTCATTTCAACTAGTATTTTTAAAAAGTCACATCCTCAAAAAGGCAGAATTTTCCCATTGTCTCCCATTGGCGTGGCATCAAATCGGTTGTGAAGTACTGTAAAAGAAAGAAAACATGTTTTTCCATGAATTAGATAGAATGATGTTCTCACTTTTGTTAACTTTGTGATCAACCCAATCCTCAACCATGTTTCATCTCTTTGACCACAACAGAAGCTATTTTCAGTTTACGACCACTCAGACATATTCTTATTTCTGCAGCATGATTCAATTCACTTTGAAATGGCTACGAAAGATTTGCTCTATTTGATACACCCTTAATCCAATCAACTTTTCCTACCTAATTCACCCATAGAAAGGAACTGATATTTTCGACACTTTGCAAAGACCTTTCTCTAGCTCCTGCACAAAAGATGGCTTCTATTTGAGTAGGAATGAAAAATTATTTTAATGCAGCCCTTTACGACTAAACATTTTTTAATACAAAAAAGAAACCAGTTAAGCTCTTTGAAACTATTCACAAGAGAATTTTTAGAAAGTCGACCATCCATAGGAAAAAATAAAATTCGGTCTCACAATACGATTATTTGATGAAGAAAATTTTGCGCAGGGAGCCATCATAAAACTAAATTATGTTAAGCTCCTCACATTTACTCATTGAGAAAAATTTCAACTAGTTGACCTACATTTGAGCACAAAAAAGCAGGAGGTGCGGTCTCATTTATGATGACATTTGATTCGATCTACTCGACTTATAAGGAACACCTGGCTACTGATCTCTCTCGCCCTTTTGAGAAGCGATTTCTAAAAACAGCAATCACGAAATTAAATAGCAAAATAAGAGACCAGAATTTTCATTAGTCAGTGTCCTTACTTCCATTTTGTAATTAATGCAGACATTCAGAATATATAGGTAGGAGCATGATCAATCATTGAGCGTAGTGCAACCTGTCAGTCCTAGAAAATTAATTCATTCACCTATGAATATTTGTACTCAGATGAATACACATAAAAACACTAATAGAGTTCAATAATGTTTTTTTGTCAAAATTTATAGTTAAGAATTATCAAGTGATTTTGCTGTGGTTCATAATAGTTAAAAACTTATAAAGTTTAACTTGTACACAAAATTAGTATTTTCAACTTTTTTTGAAAGCAAAATATTTTTGGATCTCCTTCGTCTGGTTTTAATTTATCAATCCTTGTATGAACTCCACTGCAGTGTGTGTAATTTTAAAAAGACTCAAGCTGAACCGAAAACCTTTTTGATGAGAAATTTTAATTTTTCGCCAGATCATCTTCGTCACCCTCCTCGCCCTGGCGGTAGCCCGCCCTGACAAGCCAGCTGACAACAGCGACGAAGTGGAAATCGTGCGGGACGAGCGCGTGTACCCCAGCGCCTCCGGCGAGTACAGCCTCGACTTCGAGACCAGCGACGGAACCGTCATCTCCGAGTCCGGTGATGGTACTGGTCCCGATGGTGCCGTAGAAACTCAGGGATCCGTCCGCTTCACCCACCCCGACGGTGAGAGCTTCGAGCTCACCTACGTCGCCAACGCCGAGGGAGGATACCAGCCCGAGTCCTCTGCCCTGCCCGTCGCCCCCGAATTCCCCCACCCCATCCCCCAGTTCGTCCTGGACCAGATCGCCAAGGCCGCTGAGGAAGACGCCAACCGCGACGACAGCGAAGAAGAACAGAGATTTTACCAATAAATCGCTCGACTCAATCACCCGCTCCCCACCTGTGATTCATGACTTTCGAATGTATATGATCCAATCATGCATGATGGTCATTATTTATTTATTTAAGAATAAATGATGAATTATATTCTGGCTCTGAATAACCGTTACAAATTAAGTTTTATTTTAGAATTGAAACGGAAATTCTGAAAAAAGAGAGATGAGATAATGTATTTTGCTCTGAAATCTTGCACTTCAACCCTATGTAAAGCATACCTCTGTACATATATGGTAAATGTGATCAATAAGAATGAATTGTGTGTAAAAAGATGAAATACCTACAAATTTTGAGCATAGATCTCGAGGGCAAATCAGGTAAGATATACCCGAAGAATTGGACAACATGTACTCCAATAATTCAAGAAAACATACTCAAAAATAGTAAAGATAATGATAGAAATTTGACGAAGCATTGTTGTTGAAACTAACTAACGAAAGTTGACCAACAAATTTAAGAACGACGCTAATAAATGTGGTAGAATAAACCACCAAAATGGTAAATCGAGGAGCAAAGAAACTCGTTTCTAGGTCGATCATAATGTCCTGTTATAAAAAGTCAACGAGTAAAAAAATAGAAGAACGCATCTACCATCATGATCTTGAATCAAACTTGAATGAAAATAAAACAGAAATCCGAGTCATATATATTGAAATTCATTTAAAAACGAGCAAAATACCACAAAGTATAAGAATCGAATAAAAAGAAAAAAATTACAAAATAACTAATTGTCTAGCTGGAAGTTGTGCGTAGGAAAATTTTCATTTATGCGCCATCTTCTGTGAAATATGAAGTGATTATTTTTGTTTCTGAGTGATTTAAAAATGAATTTTACTCAGCCATATCTATCCCAAATTTTGAAATCTCTGATCCTATGTTAAAGCAACGAGTTTCAAAAAATTAAGTAAATTTTTCGTTTATTCAAATAAAATTTAACAGTAAAACGTTCACTGGAATATTTCTCTGTCATGATGGTAAATGAAATTATTTCATCAGTGAAAGTTGGAAGAGCCTAAGTGATACACTGACTGGGAAGACTGTATCACATGAGCTTCATAAAAATTACGGAAAACTACCAAAGTTGTTCCATACACGTGGTGCACCGACGCTGGCGCCTCTAAAGTTTCCCTTTAGAATAACGAAGGTGTTTCAAAGAAAGGAAGAAGAGAGGCATTCAAACGTATGGAGTTGAGAAACGAGGAATCTTAACAAGAAGTGTTTTCCTACACAAGATCCTCTGAGCAGAAAAACATCATGTTGAGAAGGAAGGTTCTGAAACAAGTTAAAAGTTGAAGAACAAAGCGAGAAATGCTGAAAAACCAGCAGCAGTTAATCGTAAAAAGATATACATTAACTAAACAAAAACAATCGTATTTCAACACAAAGAAGGCCTAATATCACTTTAACCCTCAGCTCAAAACCTCACATTTTCCGCATGGGAGAGCTAATTCCCATAGATCCCATAGTTGCATTCCCCTCAGTGGCTTGTTGCAAACAGAAAAACGGTCCTCATGACAAAACAATTTCAATAAAGAGTAACTATTTATGGATTCTTGGCCGTTTTTTAGGAATACGGAACTTTGTAATCATTTTTATTTCAAAAATTAACTAAAATGCGATGAAGTCTTCAAATAAAAAAGCCGTTGTATGAAACAACAATGCATTCCTAGTTATTTCCTGAGAAATGACAATATTGATTAATTGTGTTCCTGAGTTTCAAATCAACGAAGCTACTGATCAAAATCATATAGTTTTAATCTATTGGGGACATAATAATTTTGGTGTTGAAATGCGTTCAACAGATATAAATGCTATTGATTTCATTTCTTTCATCATTTTTTTAGAAAAACGCAGAAATCTTTGTACAATTTCGGTATCTATTTAAGAATAGGTTTTCATAAAAAAATGTTTAACGCGGGACAAAACTAAAGAATCATTTGGAACACAGTATTATATGACATTAGAGCATGAGACAATAAATCATTTAGAAATGTGAAATAATTCGTACTTCGGTATATAACTCCGCTCTTTCCGTTTTATAATCTGATTTTTGGTCGACTTTCAAACTCTGAAGATATTTTGTAGCTCAAAATCAATATTCGTCTGACATTCCTAAAAAAATTCACTTCCGTACCTGCCCTACTGTAATTTTCATTCCCTCTAGTACAGAGGTTCTCAACCAAAGGGTAAATTTACCCCTAGGGGATAAAAAATTATATAGGTGGGGGTAAACAATTGAAGTACCTGATAATTGAAAAAGTAATTCAAATAAACTTTATTTTGTATTATGAGAGAGAATGTAAAGAAAGGATGAGCTTTGTATGGGGGTATAAAGTAAACGGTGAAATACACAAAGCCGAGGAGGTCAATGATTTAGGAAAGGTTGAAAATGGCTGCTCTAGTACCCATTAACAAGGTACCTCTTCATTCAGCAGGGAATTGCGAAGTGTATTTTTTTTCAACGGATTTACCAGCTGCCAGTTTGTGTGCAGGTGACTCCGCACGAGAATGCACTGGGATTTCTCAGCAAGGTAATCGCAAAGCGTTCCGCTCTGAGTAAGAAGTCCCCAGGTGTTAATTTCGTGTCTGCGTGATGCATTTGTTCAGACGAAAATGTTGTTCTAGTGATATAGAAAACGGAGAAGTTGGATTGTGGGGAGTACAGAAAAAAACCTCCTACTCAAAGAGCATGTGTAAATTAAACACCTTTCGAGTAATGAAACCCTGAAAAATTACTGTAATTACCTACAAAACTCATCCGTAAAACGGAGGAATCAATAAAAATGAGTATTTTATAATGATCCCATTATAAAGCTTCCTGCCATTAAACTTGCATTAAACGTTTATTTCGCCAGGTAAAACACATTGCATCAACAGAGAATTTTGAATTCTACACTGCCGATTGCACACATTAATTTGTATGATCAGAGACAGCGATTAGATATAGTTGTGTTGGTTACAGTGTTGTAATGGAAAGGATCTTCCAACTATTTTCAAGTAGCATTGTGTGCAAATTTTGTGAGTTCCTAGAAGAACAACAAATTCATTTTACCTATGGAAACAAAAAAGTTTTTCTACAAAAAATGCTTCACTATCCATGAGCAAACTTTTCATTTATCCCTTGATTCTTCTGTTCCAGCGAACATTATTTAAATTGACAAGAAATATTTTCTGGATTCGAAATTCGTTGAAACTCATCTGCTGGAAAAGGCGTCATTTATTCGAAAAATTTTGAACTCAAGGCAAGTTCAACCAAAAAGTCATCTACAGTTTTCTCATTAGAAACCATTCACAATTTTGAAATGGTAGGTCATTTAAATAGTAAAATTTGGAATTATTTATATTATAAAAAGCATCATTTGAAACTGAAGTAGTAGTGAATTGGCTCCCAGTGCGCAGTGAACTATTTTCACCATGAACTCCGTTTATATAAGAACTGTTCGCAGGAGCTGCGAACGAAAATTGCACATCTTTCATCAGATTGATGCCTTTTCTGATCTCAGGATGAATAACATTTATTACATCATTTCAGTAGTACAAATTATTATTTATGAAAATCACTACTCAAAATGACGAGGAACAAAAGCTGATTATTGAGTAAGATTAGAACAGTCTGTACAACGTTTAAATCTAGGTGAAATTGAAACTTTCTTCTTAATACGTTGCCTTTTGTGAAACTTGTTATCCCGACGTCGATTCACTTTCAGATAAATTGTTTACAGGCAACAGAAATATTTATTAAATTATAATGTAAGTATTCCAACTTTATCACTGCTTTTCCCGTAACTGCATATGGAAATAATGAGCTTGAATTGGAAATGAGGTGAAGATCTATAGTGAGTGTCATTAGGTGACAGTTAAAAATGATGCTCCAAACTTAACAAATAAAAACTCCAAAAATATCACAGTAACTTTACAAATTAAATCTTCCAGTTGCTGTAAGCTTAATTACTGTATCTCTGATCATTTTTTCATAACTGAAAAAGTTCGAGCCGTGCGTATGCATTCTGTTTATTTTTTCGTAATTTATTCCTAATTCATTCGCAATGCTTTACAATCTTATTTATTGGCCATATATTCGTTTTTACAATTCTTGCATTTTGTAATATTCCTAATTAATTAAACGTTTTGGCCCAGTTTATTATTCCTCAATGAAATCCAGGTTGTGGGGAATGAGAACATACAGAGAAATCTTGAAAAGTTTAATAAATATATAAATTAGCATGCTGCACTACGATAATTCGCATGCAACATTTGTAATCGTTCGTTGCCCAGAGAGTCGAGCTGGTCGAGGTGTGATTTATTGGTACGAGCCTCCCTGCTCTTCTTCGTCGCTGTCGTCACGTCTCGCGTCCTCTTCGGCGGCGAAGGCAATCTGGTCCAGGACGAACTGGGGGATGGGGTGAGGGAATGCGGGGGCGACGGGGAGGGCAGAGGACTCGGGCTGGTATCCTCCCTCGGCGTTGGCGACGTAGGTGAGCTCGAAGCTCTCACCGTCGGGGTGGGTGAAACGGACGGATCCCTGAGTTTCTACGGCACCATCGGGACCAGTACCATCACCGGACTCGGAGATGACGGTTCCGTCGCTGGTCTCGAAGTCAAGGCTGTACTCTCCGGAGGCGCTGGGGTACACGCGCTCGTCGCGCACGATTTCCACTTCGTCGCTGCCGCCGTCAGGTCGTGCAGCCGCGAGGGCGAGGAGGGTTGCGAAGATAATCTGGGGAAACAAATAATTTCCTATAAAATAGTCTGCGGTATAGTTTGACAGCCTATTTTCAGGTGGTGATTTGTGAATGAGCAGCGATAAAATGGAAAACGGACGTAAAAAGGCAAAAATAGTACATTAGGAAAGAGCAGAGAAGTTATTTTGAGTATTTCAACAACTAAATTATAACTTCTACAACTTTAATCAGCTAGATCAAAATCATTAGCTTGGTTTCACTTTCAATTACCGTAGGAAATACATTATTTACCTCCTGTAAATGAGTTTGTACATACGCCACATGCAAATGCACGAAAGCGAATTAAATCTGTTTTGGGGACATGTTTCCATGTTTTTGTTGCACTCGATCATGAATAATTTGTTCATCTAAATGTACTGAGCGCGTTTAGTAATTTTCACTTCATGGTACAATAACGTCTGGCTCATGAACACAATGGGCGAAACGCTTCATCCCCAAATTTCCATGAAATTTTCACGTTGTGGTTGTTGTCAAATTTTTTCATTGACAATGATGGAAAAACTTCAAACACAATTTAAAAGTATTAAAAATAGAGTGAATTTAGATGTATGATTAAAATATTTGATGAGAAGCTCAAAGTCGAGCAGATGATTAGATTCAGAGTCATCGATTGTGAGCACATTTAGCACATTTGTGCACCCAAAAACTGTATCAGCATATCAATTATTCCCAGTTTTGATGTATATTTTTGATAGAAGGAAGATGTTTGATCACTCACAGCACGCATGTTGGTTATAGGATGTTGGTTGATGGTTACAGTAGGGGCACAAGAAGAAGTGTGGTGGCTGTAAGACCAAAAGCCAAGTCTTATATTCGCCTGACGAAGGTCAGTATCCAAGTATGTTCCATAGCGCTAACCTTTACATTGCAAATATTTTTTCTTTAGACCGCGTGAGCACAGATATGGATGAAAGTTTTTTTCGGTCACACTAAAGCTTTGAATGTCAGTACTAAGGCATAGTCAAAGAGGCTTTTATAGTTTTTATTTATTTCAAACATCTTTTGCAATTCGCTTTGTCGGATTGCTTCTATTCATTTCTGACTGAACATGCCTCCTCATTATTACTTCCAAATTTTATTCTATAGATTACTAGAAAGACAAGCGGTACTGTTTTCGTAATAAATATTTTTTCTTGCCTCTCCCAGCCCTGAAAAATGAGAGAAATGCATTTTTAGCCCTGATTTATCTGAACAATAGATATAATTTTTAGAAACAATAAATCAACGTCAGGCATCGCCTAATTTATATTATGGGTGGTTTTCTGCAAGAGTGGTATCTATTCTGCATGTGTTGACAATAAGCGTCCGATCTCAGCGTGCTCACAAGATATAACGATGACATCCGCTGACGTATGGCTAAGCAAGAAGATAGGTGAGAATAGAGATAGCTTAATGTGTTGTCTCCTTAAGGCACCTTGTACGAGATTAAAAAACAAGAAAATTTGCACTGTTTAGGGTCTCTCTTTTAAGATGATTTATTAATTAAAAAACTGCATGAGCATGTCTTTAATTGTAGGGGAGAAGTACAGGTAGACTTCAGGAATTGAAACTGATAAACGAGATAGGAATGTCTCAACATTTTTTCTAGTGGGTGTGGCTCTTTTATGATTTTTTATTTTCAAATGATTATAAAAGAAATTTAGAAGGAGAATTGACTTATAAGGGCCTTCAAAAGTATGAAAAAGTTTTTGAAATTACAACTCTATTTTTTATTATAAGTTTGTAGTTTATTTAGAGAATGGCAAACACCAATTCAGCGTAAAAAATTCGATCTCTAAGCTTTCGACATCACACAAAATGTGATATATTCAACGGAGTGAAACAATTTCCTAAACGCTAATCAGAACACAAAAATGCTCTTGCAACTATTTTGTCAGCTAAATTTACTCAACAAGAAAAATTTGCTTGCTCAAAATCCATGGAAAACAGTAGTTCTTTTTTTTAGAGAAAATTTAGTATTCCTTAGCTCATTGATATCGCGTCAAATCCCATTTATTGTCCAAATAATTATTTCATGATATTTTTTCATGTTAATAACTTCAGTACTCAGTACCACATAAGTTTATATTGGTCTTTACCCTTATTTTCACAAATTTAGTATAAAATTTAATAAACAAGGTAGCCTGCCTCAATCATTATCTGGATAAAAACCTATGTTAAAACTCAATTTTCTTTTGGAACTTATGAGTTATTTTCAGTTTTAAGAATGTTTAAAATAATCAGCTTCTAAGGCATGCAAAACATTTGTTTGTTCAGTACTTCCTAAAGCCTAATATTTAAAAACAAAATCAGAAACTTATTTCGTGTCAATGTTTATGGATATACGACTGAAATCTAAACTACCTAATTTTATCTAAAACCCTGGTATAATCTGTCGAGAATTTCATTTTAATACCAAAGTATACTTTAAATTCTTTTCAACGGGAAGAGTGCAACTTTCTAATTAATGCACAAAAATTCAACTAATTTTTTGCGCCCCAGTCTTCGGGCGTTGTCGTTTCCTTTAAGTTCAATCAGAAAACGCGGAGCTTCTGCCATAGCGGAAGTAAAAAAAAACTTTATGCGCTTGTGACATTTTGAGCCCACGTTGACCAGGTGGTTTAAATAGATGAAGGCAAACTCAACCCTTGGTCATTAAAACCACGAAAATGAATATCATGAGAGAAAATTAATTTTCTCACAGCGTTGTTACAAAGAATGAACAATGGACAAATTCAGAAAAAAGTAAATTGGTTTTCTAGGTCAGTAGCACAAAAAACTCAATTCCAAAAGAAAGTGTTTTCATTTTATGCCGTGCGGATCTTAAAGCTGAAAATAAAGCATGACCTAGATTAGAAAAACAAATACCACGAAGAGACCATATGCTTAAAACTCAACGACTTTGAAGCCTCGTGTGGCATTTTAGCGAATTTTTCCTGACGATTGCTTGGCTCGCCGCAGTCGCGCACCACATGTACGTACGCCAGGCTTTGTGCCGTGGTGGTCACGTGAATGTTGAGCCTCACCTCCAGCCCTGCCCTCATGCTCGTAGGGGAGGGTATAAGTGTTTGTGAGTTTATTCTATTTTATAAAAAGGTATAATATTTATAGCAAGTGATACAGTTTCCGTCACATTATTATACGCTGTGCGCAAATTTATTCCTGTTTTAACCAAGGGATAATGTTTATAGCAAGTGAAACGGTTTTACCAAGTATTATTAGATGCTGTGCTAGAGTTTCATGCTTTCGATTAGCTAGGAATGATACAACATGTGGAACAGTTTTCTTCATATTATTATACGCTGTGCTCAAATTTTATTCCATTTTTTTGAGTAAGATGAAATGCTCACGACAATAGAAGGGGTTTGATTTAAATTATTATACTATGCAATTTGACAATAATTAATGAAAACGAAATTCTAGTCCTTAAATACATTGTCGAGTGAACTAAAAAGTGTTCTGAACATGGCTTTCAGGAGAATTATCAGAAACAATCTCTCTAATAACTATAAATTACTGAATAAAAGTCGAACTTTTCACATAAGTTTGGGAATATCAACTTTTTTACTGCACAGTTTGGAGCAAACGTGAGATCGACAATGAAAGCTTTCGCTTTTCGATCGTGTGTTTTTTAGCCTCTGCAGCTGGACCTAAATTTTTTAATACAATCCTGATTAATTTTTCAATGCAATCAGCCATGCCTATGCCTTGTCTTTTAAATGAAAAATGGGGGATTTAGTATGGAAAAATGCACTATAACATGTAAAAAATGCAGAGGACCAATATCGGCGCATCGAAAGTAATCTAGAACGTAGTTGAACATCTAATCAAAAAAAGACAACGTCATTGGTAAAAGACCGCTGCTGCTCTTGGTTGCGTGATTGTTCTTAACCATCGTTTCTTGGTTGTGTTATAGAAACCAAGATCAGAAGCAAAACAAATAGTATCTCCAATAGAATCTCTTCTCCATTTTATGACATACAAGAGGAGATCATGAGTGTCTCTCCAAAAAATTTCTTGGGAAACATTTCATTTCCTCACTATTAGAGATTGATCCTATTGTCAGAAAGCATAAATATTGATTGAAAATTTTGTAATTTTGCAAATCGGATTTTTAATGCTAAACTTTAAATTTTAGTGCTTTAGTGTAAATGAATTTATAATTATCAACAAAGATACACCTACACAAACCATGCTATCTCTCAAAAAACATTTTAAATATTCATAGTAAGACGTTACTATTTTTCGGAGAACATTTTGCTCTATTATAAGTTCCAATTTACTACTGTAAACTGCCATTGTTCTCATATTTCTACAAATTGACTACTAGTCACCACCAGCGTATCAGAGGCATATACCAAACAATTGGAATGAAACGAAAAGCACAACCCCTGTCGGACATTTTTGAACGCATCGATGGTATTTCAAATTCTTTATTTCCTCTCAAATATTTAGGTCTTTCCGGACTATGGGCAAATTCTTTACAATTAAAATAAATCGGAAACCTCAGTCTCTGTGAGACATTCTGGAAAGTGTCAATGGTATTCTTTGTTCTTCATTTCTACCCAAACAATTATTACATATAGGTATATACTTAGCAATTGAAATAAAGCGAGAAGTTCAGTCCCAGTGAGATATTTTTGAAGGCATCCATAGTATTCTTCCTTTTCAATTCTACCCAAACATTGCATGGGTTTCTTACGTTGCGCAATGTTCCAGGCCCTGAGAACCCACAGGCAGCATTGGTTTGCACTGTCCCAGGATCGCTTTTGTTTTTTCTATCTGGTGCCTTTGTTTTGTATTAAAAACCTCAATGAATACATTTTTAAATCGCACCTTCACAAATTTTGCGTGCGATAACTCAGATAACTTCCTTGTACTCCTAATATAATGTCTTGTCAAGGTCATCTTGCAACTGTTTAAAAAGTATATAAACTCAATAGTGTCATGCAAATAAAATTTTTTGCAAAACTCGTATAAACATAAAGTTTAAAATTAGCCTCCAGATCGGGTCATCAATAAATTAATTGTTTGAATTTGTGTCCCAGGCTTACAGTTCCTTCTGTCATGATAAATCATTCATTTGTCAGTAATGTGACAAATTGTGATGGTTATAAGCTATAGATAGTAGCGTGTTGAAGGTAAATTTATAAAGTTCATGAACGTGATCAACCTAATGACACGAATTTTTTAAACCCTGTTTTTGAATTAGAGTTTTGATGCAATGGTTTTACATCATTTTTTAATTTCTCCATCACATTCTTAAAATTGAACACAATTGAAAAGTCTAATAGTAGCATGGACATTCTACAGAAAATCCTTGGAAAATAACTTGTGTGACAGCACAACAATTCTGGAATTGTCTTCCCATAATATTCAATGCAGAAATGCAAGGCAATCTACGGATATCAAAAGAGGAAAGAAAACACATGCACTGAAAATGAACTCGCGAACAGAATGGAAGGATTTGAAGGGTATTTAGTTTAAGCAAACTACATAAAAAATCGCTTTTGCTTATGGAGCATCTAACTTGACCATAGAAACCATTTTCCCATAAATTGATTAATTTTTATTTTCTGTTTACAAGGTGTCCAGCAAGACATTTGTGAAAAAATGAATGGTTTATCAAGAAACTGTATTCTTTAAATTGTAAATTAGGAATCCACATAATACAAATCTGTGTAAATAACTCTACTAACATGCAAGGGTTGTATTCGCATCTATAATTTCAAATGTTTAGGGTGCCATTTTGAGATCAGTCATATATACCAACAAGTATGGCTGAGAAAAATGTTTTCGTTTTTCAACAGCATGATATACCATGAATGAAAATTTCCTTATAAAATTTCCTTATTCAAACAATGCAAATGATTTACGCTCAATGTAGATTCCGTATATGCGTACATACTAAATTTTTTAGATATATCTCGTATTTTTGGCATTCATGTTTGCCTTCAGTGAATCATTTTTCACAAATTTATTATTTCTCTTTTGGAGGTTAGAAATTGTTTTAATTAAATGAACATTTTCTAAATTTATTTAAAAACATTTAACGGTAGGAGACATTGAAAAGTTCAATCTTTCAACTCATTTTATGGGTTGGAAATGATCCGCATATTGAATTCAGTCATTTTCCCTTTTTTCTAATATCTACGCTGAGTTTCAACATTTACCCCAAAACTAGGCTTAAATTTGATTCGATTGTTTCGAAGTTCATGTCGCTCTTCCGTAATTTTTCTTCCATTTAATAAAGAAGTAAAATCAGTTTTAAACTCACAGCGTGTGTTACCTTCATTTTGTGCATTTCCTTCTAGCAAAATAATTTCACCTAACAATTATTCGAAATTATTCGAAATAATTCGAAACACTAAGCTGATAACAATCGTTACAATAGGTACGGTTCCATTCACTCCATGTTCCTCCCATGGGAATCAAACCATGGCATAGAAAAACGCTAAATCACTCACAAAACATGCAAAGAAATTATCAGAGCATGGTCTATTTTCAAGCGTTATCTGGAAATCGAACCCGACTAATTTGCTCGCTGATTAGCATGATAACATGAACATCTCAATTAACGACTTCCCTGAGAGTGAGTAAACCACGAAAAAACTGACAAGTCCTCATCTGAAGCCCCTGACAGAGTCAACGAGAAAAAAGGTTACTTCTCTGTTCAAAGGTTAAGGCAAAGGAAGTGTGTACTCTACATAGTTCTGACCTTCGTGCACCGAATATAAGCTTGGGGTTGGAAGTAAGCAGGCATCAGATCGCCTCTACAGCCCTGCAACTCAGCATATCAACAACATGCGTGCCGTAAGTCAACAAACATTCTCTACCAATAATAACAATTCTCCACCAATAGGACAAAACCAAGCTAGTACACTCAGTTCTAGTGGGAGGTACATCCGCACTATATTGGCTGGTTTGAGTGCAGCTCTAAAAACGTTGTTTAGGTTAATAGAATAAAAGGATCGAGATGTTGTTTCGTGATTTATGTGATATGTTAAAGACATGTGAAGATTCGCACCCGTTGGCTTCATTGATTCAGATTATTTGGTGCCGGTCAAGTGTAGCAGATATTGTATCATTTCCACATCAATTTTAAGCTCAGACCATTAAAAGCGTAATCCAGTTGAGCGAACATTTTCCAACTAACCCAGTTTCAGTATTGTCTCATTCACGACTAGTTTGTTCACTCTGAATACAGTGTACTAATGTATGAGTAAATTCAAAATAGATCAAATTTTAAAAATTTCAAACATCTGTCAATGGCAGTTTCGTCTTATTTTGAATATATCCTTGGCTGATATAAGCATTTCCCTGTGCGTATTTCGACATAGCTCTCATTTCGCTTCCTTCATGAGTGTTCACAACATCCGACGGTCGAGTTCAATGCATGAACGTGACCTAGTTATTGAGGCTCGTCGTCGCTGATGTGTGCCAACACAATAATTACTATGGATTGATAGCGTGCAAGTTAGCACAAGTTTCAACTGGTGCATTTATTAAGGGGCACAATTTCCCCAAAATATTGTGTGAGATCTCTTCAAAATTTTCCTTTAAATGTGCACTTGGAACCTAAACTCAACACTGACATCTTAATCAAAACTAAGCAATGTTTGCTAAGCAGAAAGTAGGAGATAAAATATTGAGTAGACCATGACCTAAGGTTCCCTTATTCGTAAGAATAAGGAAAGATTCCCTTATTCTTGAGGTTAAATTCATGAATTTTGATTATATTGATTGGTACGGTATAAATGAAAAATGAAACTTGCACAAAGTTCTTGAATTGAATGAAGAACTTTGACGAATGTTTTAGCGAATCATTATACTATAATATTCCTTCGACTATTGAGGACTAAGTGAGTGGAAAAAAATTAATTTTATTCAGCATCTCTTAAATAAATGGGAAGAAGACCTAATTCTGTAAACATATTTGAGGTCGTAACTCAACTTCTGCAGTAATTTAACCGCACTCTACGCCTACGAATGTCATTTGAAAAACTTTTTTAAGAATTAGACGAGAGTAACATGTAAACAACTATTTTAAAACTGAAAATTACATCATTGTAGAAATCGAAACAAATTTAAAATAATCGTCAGAACATGAAAAGCAAAACTAATCCCTGAATGTTGAAAGTTAGACTCCGCTTTCCAGAGTATTCGTTCAACATTCGGTAAAAGGAATAAATTAGAATAACTTTTCTTATTATGATCTATTTCGTTAGGCGAAAAAAGTAAAGGTATCAGCAAGTTAATAACTCATCATTTTTTCTTTTTACAGATCATCTTCGTCACCCTCCTCGCCCTGGCGGTAGCCCGCCCTGACAAGCCAGCTGACAACAGCGACGAAGTGGAAATCGTGCGCGACGAGCGCGTGCACCCCAGCGCCTCCGGCGAGTACAGCCTCGACTTCGAGACCAGCGACGGAACCGTCATCTCCGAGTCCGGTGATGGTACTGGTCCCGATGGGGCCGTAGAAACTCAGGGATCCGTGCGCTTCACCCACCCCGACGGTGAGAGCTTCGAGCTCACCTACGTCGCCAACGCCGAGGGAGGATACCAGCCCGAGTCCTCTGCCCTCCCCGTCGCCCCCGAGTTCCCCCACCCCATCCCCCAGTTCGTCCTGGACCAGATCGCCTTCGCTGCCGAACAGGACGCCAACCGCGACGACAGCGACGAAGAACGTAGCTACGCCTAAATAAATCTAATTTGTACCTGCACACAAATCTGCTCACACCAGCATAAAATTTATGCAGCATAATATTTATCCGGGTGTGAATGACCAAATTTTTTATGTTCATAATTTATTTATTTATGTAAAAATAAATTGAGACCCTTTTGTTCCATTTCAATATCTTTTTCTTCCGTGAGGATAATGCCAGCGCAGAACGTAGTCAGTTTTGAGTACCACTGGAAAGAATTAGTTCAACTATTTGAAAAATGAATTCCTAAAATTCCCCTACCTTGTAGAGACAGTGAGTTGATGGTGTGCAGTAACATTTTCGTTGAAAATCATTTAAAATTTTGAAAAATAACTCTAGGTTCATTGCTCTACTCTATTGATTCAAACAGAGGTTTCTGTTGGCCCAAAGTCAATGGGTTTTAGCGATACTCTACACGAGAACGGTGACCCTGGACAATTTTTCGCAGATTCAGTGAAGAAGCATTAACACAGGAAAACACTATGGAACGTAGCAACCCATCATTGGGTTGCGACTCACTTTACATGAAGCCTAACACCAAACCCTCAGATGCACATAAGTAAGAGTAGAAGTGAAAGACAACGTCAAACTTATGGTGATGTCCAGGAACTGCTATTATTGGTTTAACAATGTTTGTCGGTCACTAGTACTACCATTTTTATACCCCTGAGTTTCTACAAAGGAAAATGGTAAAAATTATGTAGAAAGTCACAGTGACACTCGAAGCGCAATCTCTACCAACAGGCTTATGAGTTTTTTTTTAATATGAGTAGGCTATTGTTTCGCAGGTGTGTAGTCGCAGAACTTGAGAATTTTTCTTTTGAACCATTGTCAATATTCGTACTAAAACCATTTCTGTTTTTTTAACCAGCTATGTTGACGTTAATTTCGGACAAAGCTCTTTCAGATAGCTAGATGGCTTTAAAACAAATTTTCAATGCGAAATAATACAAATTAAAAGTTTTCAACTCGAAGTAATGCAAATGAATACCAATTGAAATATGAACGTAATTTTCTCAAACAATAATTTTTAAAATGTTAAATTCCTGCAGAAGGAAACATTTCTTGCCATCTCAATTCCTCGGTCGTCTTAACTGATATGCCAATAAAAAATAAACCAACTCGCAGCTACCAAGTATACTACGCTTCTAAAAAAAAATTTTTTCGGTATATTTTCGTTAAAGCTTGCTTCAGAGAGTCCTGGTATCAGCGGTTGCCTCAGTCGATGCTCAGTTAACACGTGTACAATAATATGCAAAATATGTCGCCACAGGGGCAATATTAGCACAATAGGTACAAAAGTCTATAGCGGATGAACATTTTACTTCGTCAAGAATATCTTTGTCGATCACTATTTCGGAATCCATCTCTGGAAAAATTAGAAATTTGAAGATTGTCTCGAAACGGAACATGTGCTTTTAGTGTACCTTGTAGTTATATCTAAGCCAATGAAAACGATGGCGTTTTAAAGTCTTTGGGTATGATCTAAATGTTTAATACCAATCCATCTTCCCGACTTCGGTCATCCGAAGAGTAGTGCTCTTTTTTTACTAATTAATTTCCAGAGCGATACTCAGTATTTTTCTCCACCTGGACATTCTTTGTAAATCAATACTGAACAGTCTCCTCCATCTGGCCAATACGACGATCATTCAATCCATGAGCATTAAAATAGGGTCCCAGAACTCCTTAGTAAAACCTATTTTCATCAACACGTCCTCAGGGTTCACTCACTAGAGAATGACTTTATAAACACGATCCAAGGGCATACCATACATCTATGCTTCTCCTTTGAAGAAGATGGATGGATCAAAGTCCTGCGTTCAAATTGGTCAGTCAGAAATTTTTCAGACCATTCTCAGAGAAAGCAGATACATTTGCTCTGGTTGCCCACCCATCCTGGGGAGAGAAAATCGCTTGAATATAAATAAAAAAAATTGCAGTAAACAGAGTAATCTCCGATCAATCCAGAGGAAAACACTATTTTATTTAAACCAGAATATATCGAAATTCTAATAGATTAGTGATTTTGTATTATAAATTTAGATTTGTTTGTTACAAAAAATTATTCGTTGTTAGTTTTCACTCTTTTTACGGAAGGCCATTTTCTTCAAAAGGGATATCCATTACCTGCTTTATTCACTCTGATAATTCACAGTCAATGACTTGATATAACTCTATATAAAAAAGAACTAGACCACGGAAGCAACTTGTTTTGCAAGAGCCGGAAGAAAACGACAAGAAAAAGACACCAGAAATCATACTTTCGACTCGAGATAAGTGAATGTGCACCTTGAGTATGCAAGACCCGCCACGTTGAAAATGTTGGACCCGCCAGGTTGGAAATGCCAGACTCGGACACTGGGAATGCCAAACCTCCAACGATATTTGGGGTATGGAATTGGGCAAGGAAGTTGCCATGTCGAAGTTGCCATGTTCAGGTCATTGGGCAACAGTAAATGTGCGCCAACTTATATTGTCACGAAACTTCATGCGTGACGTGTTCTTATAAGATTGTAAATTTGGTTATGATGAATTCTCGGGATCATTTCGCCTTGATTTTGAAAGTGAACATTGCAAAGCTTGATCAGGTCACATCCATTTGACTTATATTAGTGATGTACTGTAGTGAGTAAAGAGCAACATAAGGTAGGGAAAGGGAAAGATTTTTCGTCAAGTTCTGACTTTTAATTTATTTTGTTCATTGATAAAAATCAGTTCATTTTTTAATCTATTTACAAGTGAGCTCTACACATTGAAAAAATGCCTACTCACTGATTAAATTTACCTCTATGGACAACCCAAATGCGATACTCAATTTCTAATTTACCAATACATTCAGTTTTTTCAAATCAAATTGCTGACACAATATCATACAAACTTCAAATTCCTTAAATTCAATGAATTATTTTACCAGTAAAATGATAAGAAATGCAAATCATTTCTTCTTTGATGTAGGACAACTCAAAAAATCAACCTGAAATTAAAACTCAGGGGAACAATTTATTTATGCGCTTACTATAAGTTGGAGATGAAGGCAATGGACGAGATTTTATTAAATGCACAACCGGAAGAAATAAGCCAGTCATCGAATTCATACCCAGAAAAAAAAATTGAATGTTTGTAAATATGTGTGAGTGTTTGTGTCCTACCAGTTCAGAGCAGAGCGCATACTTACCGATGCAGTTAGACCACTCAGCATTGACAGCACATATTTTACAAGAAATACAAATTAAAAGAAACGTTCAAGATACAATTTTTTTTTTCTCTCTTTGAGCAATTAGGTGAATAAATAAAGTGCTACTCTTAAAACACACAAAGTTATTCAAACATGCACGTTTCTCATGTACTGTGTTGGTGATATGGATGTAGGGAGTCGAGGTAATTTTAAACCTCAAAGGAAGTCGCCTCCTCGAGAAAATCCTCATTTTTCAGATCATTAACGTTTGAACATTAAAGGTCAAAATTGGCAATCCTGAATTTAGGGTAGGGTTGTGAAGTGCTACTTGAGCGAGGAAGACTTATTTGGGCAACGCCATTTCTTCATAAAAATCAGTAAATCTCCGATTTATTTTTTCGAAAAAATATCTGCTTCGAACCTGCATAAAATTCTAAGCTTGAAAGAATAAAATTATCCGTTAATTAAACTTTGTGGAAAAAAATTGCTACGCTTTTCACTTCATCTGGTTGGGAAATTAAACATCAGTTTTTTATTTCCATAGATCACCATTGGCTTTTATATCAGTTCATTGCTCTCGACACTTAAAAATGAAATATACAAAAATCCCTTGGCAAGCCATTCAAAACTCATAACCAATGAAGCAATGTAAGAGAACCGTGTAATCAAATCCTAATGCACTTTTTTAAGCAGATAAGGTATCGGTTCCAAGTATGTTAACCACACCTCTAACCTGCTCTATTCAGTAGCAGAGGAAAAAAGCAAGTGCCATGCTTAAAGGTTAGGCCAAGTGAAGTGTGTTCTTCTTATGACCTTCGAGTACCCAATATAAACGTCGGTTACAGGTCCTCTACCACCAGACCTGCGCCGGTTCTGCTCTACTTCAAATCGACATGCGTACCGTAAGTGAGCTCTGTAGCTCGAGCGGTTCGCACAGCGATTAATATTAAAATTTGCTGGTTATGGAGGCTCAGAGTAGAAAAATAACCCTGCATGTGAAACTTAGAGAACACAATTCACGGTGCATGGAATTGTGCTCACTTTTAGTAATATGTGCGTCTGGAAAGCGTGTAATGAGAGTACGTTAAGATAATATCTGTTAATTTCGGTTTTATCATTTCGCTGTTAAAGCAAATTTGAAAGTTTTTTTTTCTTTCAACATTTTTCATCATTAGCCCTGCGCAGCGTACATCAAGCAAAATAATGAATCCTAACATATCATTCTGTATTTGCATATTTGAGAGCCTTGTACTTTTTCTGCCAAAATCATCGCATTGAATTTTTAAATATACTCTTTACCATTTAAAATTTTCATGGTTCAAATGGTAATGCAAGTATTTTGCATCACCTTAAGCCTTGAATGAGTTTTCTGATGTATCTGTATAATGTACCTTATCATAGAACGATAGCTATTTTAAATCAAGTATCCAGGTTTGAAACCCTAAACGAGTGAAATTCTTTACCCATGAAAATTACCCATGAAAAATAGCTGCTCGCAAAAATAGGACTAATGATGGAGATAAGAATGAGACTATGCGGCAAATATACTGTGGCACCATGCCTCCGAAACATAACATTTGTTTTTTAAGTGCTTTGTTTCCTCTAAGATTTTTGGCCAATTATGTACTTCAAAATAAAGAAAGCTCAGTAAAAATATTTGCCGAAAATGACTGTTTCAAGTACTCGTGAAAGAAGTCACATATTTTGATTATCAGCACTTTAATGTGCCTTAGATATTCTCATTGAAATACAAAAATCAAATTTGAATATCCAGTGCTATTGAGGCACAACCCAGTGAAAAAAATTGAGAAAATTGAAATAATTCGCCTGAATTCAACATGCAGCGTGAACATTGGAGATTCGGGGATTATCACTTGTAGTCCTGCCCATAATCTTTTCATGTTATAAGATGTACATCAGACGCACTTAAAGGCTTTTATCTGTTCGTAAATGACACATCAAGGGCATGTATTATTGATTGAAAAAAATTTCGGAATTTTTTTTAATAATTACGTTCAGTTTGACTTCAACGTGCCAATGATCTCCACACCATAAACATTTAACCAGATGTTTAGGGAGAGAGTTATTTTCGATTTAAAAAATTGTTCCACTAACGCCCTGAAATTATAAATACTTATGACATTGCCCCATATAACGGAATTGCTGGCTCGTAGTCGCCAAAAAATAGATCTGTGCACGGCTCCGAAAGAAAGCGGAGAGATAAAAAAGTTTCCTGATACGTCAAGATAGGAAAACTGAGTGGCCGATGCTCCATTTTGTACCGCATGAGAGAGTTAACTCTGCGAGTATAATTCGCTTTGGGATATGAGAATTAAATATGAAATTATCAATGCGAGTTGTACTAGAACCGAAAAAAAAATCCTATAAGCTGATCATCAACGTGCAATGAAGAAGAATTAATGCATAAAAAGCTTGTGCCGAAGTAATTAATTCCCAGTTTTTTCCCTTCTGCGCTCTTTCAAAGTGTAGTACACGTACTCAACCTACTCTTAATACAACCTATCGCTTCTGAATGCTCCAAGTTACAGAAATATATTTATCTATAACTTTAGTCTAACTTCCAGTCACAGCACTTACATTTCACTGAAATCATTCTCCAAAGGATTTAATTAAGGTCTTGATTTTAAGTTTTACCTAATTCTTCGATTTGGAGAATATAGCAAAAACGTTGTGAATATCTTCACATTAGACATTCGTGCATTGAATACTATTTTGGCTTAGAATGCACTGCCAAATTCTAGAAGTGATTGGAGTCATAATCTGGAATTCTAAACATTACAAGGAAGTTGCAAAATCTCGAAAAAAAATTCAGTGAGATATTTACTTAACGAGAAGGAGTTTTCAAATGAATTGGACAAATGGTCTTTTACATCTTAAAGGTGAAAACTAATTATTCCACCGAGTATTAAAGGATGGAATAATTGTAATTTGTTAAAGCTCGAGCCTCAGGATACAAGGCTGACGACCTTATCCAAACCGAAGTGGCCAATGAGTGCAACTCATAACTGAATATGTGTCAAAATAGCACGTGAATCACATTCCACTTATATGAAAGTTATAATTTCACGTTAGTATTTGGGCCTTGTGACTAATTTCAACACCGGCCCCCTCCCCCCGCGAAAGAATGAAAACAGTTTTTGAACAGAGCATCAATCTATACAGCAACAAGCAGTGGGAGTTCAGGAATCAATAACACGGTTTCATCTGTCTCCACAGTACTCCAGAGGTACTTGAGTGAGCACAGATAACTCAGAGGGTATAGATGACACGAGGGAAAATAGCGTGACTTATAACCAAAGATGTTAACTAACACATATCATTATCAAATGTTAACCATCGCCATTTTTGCTTAGAAATTTATTTTCATTCATTCCCAGATCATCTTCGCAACCCTTCTCGCCCTCGCGGCTGCACGACCTGATGGCGGCAGCGACGAAGTGGAAATCTTGCGCGACGAGCGCGTGTACCCCAGCGCCTCCGGCGAGTACAGCCTTGACTTCGAGACCAGCGACGGAACCGTCATCTCCGAGTCCGGTGATGGTACTGGTCCCGATGGTGCTGTAGAAACTCAGGGATCCGTCCGTTTCATCCACCCCGACGGTGAGAGCTTCGAGCTCACCTACGTCGCCAACGCCGAGGGAGGATACCAACCTCAGTCCGATGCCCTCCCCGTCGCCCCCGAATTCCCCCACGAGATCCCCCAGTTCGTCCTGGACCAGATCGCCAAGGCCGCTGAGGAAGACGCCAACCGTGACGACGAAGAATAATTTTATTTAATGTAACCAATTTACGAATTATTTCTCATTTCAATCGCCTGTGATTAAAGTTACGTAGACTCATCGAAATATGTCACAAGTCATCGTTTGCATTTATATCAGTATTTATTTATTTATCTATGAATAAATAATTACGAAATTTAAGTGTTCTTATCCTTCAGAATTATTTTGGAAGAAAATATTCCTAGTGTATCCGAGCACATGAGTTAACAATATTTCATAAAAATGCACAACTTCAGAGAAAAGACGGTTGTCAATGTGCTTGGGCCTACTGTATGAGAGCGGATTGATAATAATACATTTAAATTCGATTGCTTGAAGAAAATAACAGCCTGCACATTATCTGCAAGATTTTCCTGCACTACTACAACCGTTAGGTTTTGGTTTCAACGCTAACTGATTTTTTGTAGCTAACAAATTTTGATCGTTAGGCTTGGCGTTGTTAGGTTCCTATTGATGGTAAGTTATTTTGACAATAGTTGAACACGAACGAGCTATGAGGACGGCTCTGACTCGGAGAAGTTCAAGTTCCTGCTCACAAATGAATGTGTTTTTCATTATTCTATCTTTGGATTAAAAACGACATTTTTGGAGACAAAACCATATGCTCTAGTTTTAAATCATTTCATAATAGACAACCTTTTGTTAACAGTCTACATCGAAACAAACTGCTCCTCCACTCTACACAAACGAAGATTATGATATGAAGAACACTTTCAAGCATTTTTTTATCGTGTTTGATCAGGTATTGAGTTCGGTCATTCGTGAGAGAACTGAAGCAGTTTACTTGTGAAATACACAATTTATTCCGTAAATGATGTTCAGGAGTAATTTGCACGGTAAAACTTTTCTCTCGAGCATTATAAAACGAAGAAGATTATCGATCCTCTTGAATCATAGAATCGTACTCGTTTAACACTCATACGTTATGTCATTATATGCATAGTTATGCTTCATACCATTTCTAGACGTGTTCAGTCTACAGATTCTAAATAGGAGCATAGTTCTTCAGAAATTGGATTTTCAAGAAAAGATTTGATTATTTCAGCCTAATTTTTGAAAAAGTTTCCTTCGTGGTCATATTTGTATATTTCGGATTGTGCAATGCTCATTCTCAAATTGAGGTATCGTTTCAATACGAGTAGGTGAGTAGTTAACTCACTCATTTATGTTTGTAAATGATCTTCTCACATGTATCATAGTGAGTAAAGGTCATTTAGTAATAATTTTCAAAACTTTTGTCTTTAGGTACAATATCTGAACGATGCCTGCGCATGCGTTGTAAAATCTCAAACAAAATGTTCACATATCGAGTTGACCAAATTTGTGGAAAGCTCACCAAAAATTCAATGGCATTCGATGGAGTCGCACAAAAATCCTAAAGCATAAAGTGGAACTAGCAATACGTATTTACACTACTGCTTCCTATACGATACTCTTGCTCTTCTACTTTTACAGTATGAAACTCATACTGTCATATGTGTTAAGAACTTGCTTCTAATAATCTTTTCAAATGTGTCCATCATTATAAGCTATAAAAAACTTTTGTTCAAAATAGATGCAAAACATATATTCACCACCTTTTAACAGGGACTGAAGGTTAGTTTCTTAGGTTAGATATAATTTGTGACTGTTGAATGAATACAACATTTTCAGAATTACTTTGCTTATGCTGTGCAACTAAATTCCTGTTGTTAGTGCCCCGCCACTAGCGTTTTCTATTCATTCTTTTTCTGAGAGATACAGCATCATGAGAGTTGCGTATCCACTATCAATTGTTCTTCCACCTGCTCGTTAACGTACAATTTTTATTTTTTGAACATCACAATGAGAAAAAAGTTGTGGTATAACATGATGAATTTTCCAAAATTTAAAACAGCTCAAACGTTTCACGCGTAAACTTGTGTATGAGTTCATTTGCCTTAACAATACTCTGTGACATTAAGTGGTAGTAAAGTTTCAAAACACAATTCGTAGGACTTCTAGAATTATCCGTCAATGACATCAAGATGTGACAGATGTTTTTAACTCTTTAACGTCCGCATTTTGAGCTCATATTACCGTTATCATAATCACCATTATTAAACTGGCACCGGCATCATGTAGTCACCGACATCACAACAAGGACGTGACTGACACTCGACAATGAACTTCGAAAAACACATTAGGGCATAAATTTCACAAGGAAAAAAGTATATTAGAGCTGCTTGTGCAAGTGGATTTTGAAATCCACTTTGAATGTAAAGGGTTAAGTTTGGTCGCTAAACTCGCGCAAAGTCAGGAACCGCAAAATTCAGAAGTGAGCGGAGCCAGAACTCGCAATCAATCGTGAAGTGTGCTCGCAATGCACCTGTGACAGGGCACGGTCATGACACTTCCAGTACCTTAACAAGTCCACGACGATGGGTTAAAATGCAGTACAATATTCAATTAAAATCTTAAATTAATCTTAGTGAGGTATTTTGCGAATAGCAAAAACTAACTGGATCGTGTTTTTGTTTAGTTTTGATCAAGTATTCATATAAATTGAGTTTGTGACTACTGGTTGGTCGGTTGCTTTATGGAAACCCCCTCCGTGACCACAGGCAGTTCACGTCGCGCTCAAAGTGTTAAGAGAAAAAGTAAGAGCTGCTATTCAATTTTGAATGCTTTTCCGCGTTTTAACTTGGTGAAAAATGCGCCGAAGTGGGGTTGAGCTTTTCACATACATTGTTTTTATTTATGATACTTCCTAGTCATACACCGAGAGGAAAATAACTTAATCCTTCACTGACAACCCAGAATGTTAGCGGACACATTTCTTTCTGAAATTACACTAAATCATGAATAAAGTAACAAGGATCATATTCTAGGTTTTGCGAAAAAAACTAAATTTTTCCAGGGGTAGAACACAAAACAAAATATTTCAGAGTAATACTTTCAATTTCTTTTGCCAAAATTTAGTCATGAGTTAAAATCCATTTTTCCTTGTGTCATTTTTTCACCTAAAAATTGTCGAAAATGACTTTCGAGAAGTAATTATCCATTGCTATTGCTCTCTCCTAAAGAAATTTTTTTACCTTATTTGGCGTCATTATGATGATAGTGGGTCGGGATCGTATTAATTACTGCACAGTGCGCACGACCACCAACATAATCTTCTGAAATACGAAGCATGTTGAAAGTATTTCAAGTGATTCACATAACTCTGAAAAAATGTTTTCGTGACAGACATACTCATTTCATTGCATTCAACATTCATGGAAGGTAGAACAGGTAACATAACAAAGTGGGAATTAATAATTTTATTAACGAAAAATCCCATCATTACTCTACCCGGAAAAGAAACTCCATTGCTGCTGGTATTTCGAGCGGGAAAGAAGAAGCGTGTTTTACTTCCTTCATTTTTTATACACTGCGCAAGATTCCAACTCAAATTGAAAAAAAAATGCAAGGAAAGAGTCGCTCACATGTAGGGCACAGCGCGTGTTCTTTTATTTGGGGCGAGGCCGCACAAAATGCTAACAACTTCGTGGATCACATTTATTCCTTTAAGTGAGTCAAATGCCAAAGTCGCTTATGGGGCAGGCTCATAGGTGAAAGAAAATGACATCTATTTCTAATATTTTATATTCCACAAGCCTAAGAGCGTTTCGTTAATTTATGGGTCAATCGTGACCATATGGATGCTCCTGAGCTGGATCTGAAGGTCAATATCTCCAGGGGACAAAAACCTGCGTAAAGTTGGCCGAGTTCGTTCGTCTTAAATTCAATTTCACTTCACATCCGAGACTAAGAATCTAAATCATTCAAGTTTCAGAATTAAAAATACGACGGGAAACTAGGCGCGAACACATGCGTGGGATGTGAGCTTAATTTTACAAGGAAACAGAAATGCTTTTTGTGTGTGTTGTGTAAAATGGGTAAATAATGATCGCTCTATATTCGTAGTCCTCGTCAAGGTGTTGAACTTCAGAGCAATCTACGAGACTTGATAATTGCTTTGGCATCTTTTCGTTCCTCTTTTATGGTACAGCAGGTCTTCATAAAAATGTTTCCTGTCTTTGAAGATACTTTACACTCAAATCAATCATGCATACAAACATCAATAACCGCGTTAACGGCATAAATTCAGATGAGCTCAAAAATACCACGCGTTTGTACCAGTTTGTATAAAAGTTCTGTTTCTGCGAATGATTAGAGTGAACGGACCTCTTAATTGAGATCAACCCACTTAAATGGAAGAAAAAATAGTGATTCTCAATTTTGCGCTGAGGTTACATTTTGCGCATTCTTCAAGGAAATTTAAGTTTAAACTCAAATTTTAATTGATCCATAGATTTGCAATCAAATATTTATACATTGGCATATTTGAGCTGCATTTAGACATCATATATGTTGGATCGGTGTTTGAAAAATTTGGGATTGAGCTTCAATAGTGCGCTGCTCGATACTACACACATACTTACATACATACATACATACATACACACATACACAACAGAGCAACATTCGGTACTCCTCAAAATTAAGCTATATACTGCAATCAATTAAACTATCGCCCACTACTTGAATTATCAACATTAAATTATCCAATTAAGCCATGCACTATCAATCTTTCAAAATAGCCTATTCTGAGAACGAGCAGTATCATTCAGAGAACTACCGAATACATATCGCCACTGTACGGAACTAGATCAATGAACTCACTTACATTTAGTACTCTTCGTAAAGTAATCAAACTAAATGACCCGCATTAGGAGACTATCATAAATAATGTTCTCTTCGACCAAATAGAGTCACGTCCACTCAATTAGCTTAATATTGAGCCATGGCTTTTTACAGAAAATCATTTTCTCATGCTCATCATTTCACAAATACATCGCCCCATTCAATACCAAGGCCGGGGATTATATTTTGCTTGAAATTTTTTCCTGTCCGGCTTTGCTGATACCAAAGAAGTCAACACATTTCTGTTCAAAACAAGAGCATATTTAAATTTTAATTTCAGTGAAAACATTGAAATCCCCATCTCCAGCAGTCATATATGCTATTTTATCCATGCATTCAACCCCACATACGTCAAATAGAATATAAACCATGACATTTATTTACACTATATTTGTCTGTAGGTTGTCTGTTAGTATTTATTCTAATTGACCTAAAGTACATATTGTTCATTTAAATTTCTAGATCATCCTATTATTTATGCTTCAAATTCTGCATTAACAGCTCCCTTTGGATGTCAGACTAACGTTGACTTATGAGTTTTTTTGAATGTTTACGTGTAGTTCAGCAAGTGACATTTAATTCCGAATGCATCGATCCACATTGTTTTAGTGTGAGGGGTAGTGGTCATCAATGTCAATGATCAAGAGCCGAAAAACGGCAGTGAAGACGGCCACCAATAGTGAGCCTAGGTTCTCATCACAAGAACCAAAGGTTAGTGAGTGTAGATTTGTGGAGTTAAGCCGTCATCGGCCTTCATGAAACCGATATATAAATGTTGTGATCTTTAAGGCTCAATCACATTTGTCGTCGAGTGTTGGTGCCTCTAGTAACAGTTTTAGCACTACCATCTACAGCATGCGAGCTGTGAGTAATTTAGACTGTATAGTACCATTGTGAGTTAGAGAGTGCCATGATGTATACCATTATCTAAATGTGTATAGGTGAACTACACATTGTGAAAGCATAATTGTGGTACATCTGACATCAAAATAAGATGATAAAACGGGAAAACCATTATTGAATGCTTAGAGTGTTCAAAGCGCAGGAATATATGCCAATTTTGCAGGGTTATCATTTGATGTTGTGCAAAAAAATTCACCTAAGGGCAAAATTAACATTTTTCTAAGCGGTGATTGCATATAGTCGGTTGATGAATGACATTTGCTGCATGAAATCCAAAATATTGTTCATCTAAGAGACCAGCGATGACGTTGATGCAGTGAAACGATTCGGAGGAGTGACATTTTTTCACTCAAGTTCTAATGTACATTCATAACCTGAGAAATGAAACAAGTTTAGTGATGCAAATCAACAAAATGAGGTTGAAAAAGGAATCCCGTATCCCGGCACTGGCGGCGATTTTCCCCGTTGGGTATGAGGGAGAGCTCAAGCACAATACCCCACTAAACCCAGGTGTCGGAAATGGGTACCGGCTTCACGGGCGAACCGTCGTGGTGTCCTATATATAGTGTTAGTTATAAGACATTTGAAAAAACAATTTAAGATCATATGTATCAGGCTTGATTGGAAATAAAGCATCCTAAGATTCCGATGTTTGTTTGTTTGAAACTAGAAAACCAGGCTGTACTAGAAGGCACAACTGATCAATTACAATCAACTTCGAAGAACAAGTTTAAATTGTGTCCCTGAAATGTTCGCAGGAAGAGTAATAACCAATGTAGTAGGAAGTGGGAGTATCTGAACAAAGTTTAGCCTTAAAAAACGCATCAAATACTGCTCAGTTAATGTTCGAACTACCGTGAAAAACTGTTTAGAGCCTAAATCAGTGGTAAGGATAGAGTGAAATTTATTTAAATGGTTTCGAAAAATTGTACCATTGAGTGAATTAAAATTGATTGCTTGTACTTTTCCATTTCACCGCTTGAATTACGCTACGGTGATGTATATACTTCTGGCCTTACATCTCAAACACATGCAATACCGAATAATTTCAAAAATTGGTGTAGAAAAAAGACGTTTAAAAATGAACAAATGTCGTATTCTCAGTACGCATTTCAAAAGCTGGCAAAACTGAAATGAAGAACTGCTCATCATTCACTTCTCTATAGATTGCTTCTTGTTGTTTTACGGAATGATATTATTGACAATTGCAAAACGATGAATTAGTTGCATATACTGTATACCTAACAGAATCATACTAAAGTTAATAATTAATTATAAGGTGAAAAATTTTTTATCAACTCAATGATGATCTGAGGGTTTCGGATTCATTGAGTCTTCAAAAGATTTCCAGGATGATTTGATTTGTTAGAAAGTTTGCCCGAAACCAAAGTTCATTATTTATACCAACAAAAATGTTTAAAATTATTTGTTTTTGAGGAAGCGTATCACAAAAACGAAACTGATAAATTCATCAAAGTGAGCGAAGGACTACCGAATAAAAAATCAACAATAGACTTTATTTAAAAATAAAAATCTGTTTCAATTACCACTTCTATAGCAAGCCAAGCGTCATTTCCCCAGTCTGTTTTATGTTTTAATTTTCAGATGTTATTCGTCGTTTGCTATTTTAGCCCATTTTCTTCTCTATGCCTCTGTCGTAAAGTTCAAAAGTATTGCTATTAGATAAAAACATCCAATCCAATTTGTCTCCGCAACAGCCTTTGAAATCTCTATATAATTTTTAGCAACACGTCTTTAATCAGTGGTTCAAGTATATCAATCATGATAAAATGACATTTTTAAATTCTTAACGAGTTGAACTTTTGGGCCTACAAATTCTATTATCTTATCGAATTGTCTTTGCAGATTATTTTCATCGCCCTTTTTGCCCTCGCGGTTGCCCGCCCTGACGAGCCAGCTGAGGGCAGCGACGAAGTGGAAATCGTGCGGGACGAGCGCGTGTACCCCAGCGCCTCCGGCGAGTACAGCCTCGACTTCGAGACCAGCGACGGAACCGTCATCTCCGAGTCCGGTGATGGTACTGGTCCCGATGGTGCCGTAGAGTCCCAGGGATCAGTCAGATACATCAGCCCCGAGGGTGAAGAATTTGTGCTCACCTACGTCGCCAACGCCGAGGGAGGATACCAGCCAGAGTCCTCTGCCCTGCCCGTCGCCCCCGAATTCCCCCACCCCATCCCCCAGTTCGTCCTGGACCAGATCGCCTTCGCCGCTGAAGAGGACGCGAGACGTGCGGCTGAAGCTGAAGGCGAAGCCGAAGAAGGAAGCAATGACGGTGATGATGGAGGTGATGCCTCACTCGCAACCGCTACAGCTGCAGCTCCAAGTGCATCAAACACCTACGAGTGAACTTTCTGAAATTCTATTATAGATGGTTTATATATGCTGCTAGTTACAGTATGTTGCGAAATAAAAAAAGGCATGAAAAAATTGTTTAAGGGCCTACTATTTTGATTGTTATTAGTCTATGTGTAAAGAGAGGAAGTGATATTAAAGACTTCTCTACTGCAATGTCGTTTCATTTTCTTTGATTTAATTTCTTTGATTGTTCATGATTAATTGAATTTCTTTTAGAATACCGTGTTTGAGGCACGAAAGAAATATTCAGCACAAAAGGTTTTCATTTTTCAAGACTCTAAATTGCAAAACTAAGAGATGCTAACTGCTTCGCAATATCCACAAAATAATTTCATTGGTTAAGGTCAGGCTCGAAAATAAAAATTTACAAAACACTTAAATATGAAATCGAGTTCAGAGAAAACTGCTTTATTCACAAACATAAATACGTGAGTTCGATGTCTTAGAAAACAGTTTCCATCAATATAAATTTATCCGGTGAATTTCATGCAAACATATGCACATACCACATATGTTGACGTTTTGCAATAGCGAGTATTGACTGCACACGAATAACGTAGTTCAAACTTGAGTTCATGTCAGGTACGTACTTCACAAATTCATAAAAATGCAAAAAATGCTCCGTGATGTGTGAAATTGTCTTCCATGAATAACGAAGTTTCTCGATGATTTTAAAGTCTACTTTTGAGGCTAAATGAAGTACGTTGAGTATCCTAGAATAACCTTTGAAAAATCATTTTAATTCATAATTAAAAACCTATTCCAGAAAATCAGCTTTTATAAAGTTTGTTATTCATTCAAGCTTGGAGAAAAGAATTAGCAAAACTGTTTGTTTTAAATAATTTCCTAAGAGATTAAGGTCCAGCTTCGAAGTTCACAAAGTAAACAAGTCTTAACTGGAGGTGTAGCCTCCAGGTAATATGCGTAGCATTTATGAGATTGTACTTTGGTAAAGAATTCAAGATCTGCTTTGTGCTTGAATACTCTGTAAAAAACGGTTTATTACCAGAAAATTTAAAATGCAGCCTAATTCAACTATTCCTCCTGCTATGTAATGAATTATTTTCCAGAGAGCTCAAAGTTACCCATTCACTGTATGACACATGTTGCAAAGGACCTAGTATTACGAATGTATGTAAGTACTTAGGGTGCGTACAATATGTACAAACGTACTTTCTACATATTTCTAGCAAAAATAATATTTAGGGAGAAAACTAGGAAACTATCAATAGGCGATATTTCTAAAATATGATCTAATCAACAACAAAAATCTTTTGACAGAAATACCCTTAAACCAAAGTCAGTTTAAATAAAACTTCCCCATTTCGCATGTTGCTACTCTGAAACATCTCTGATATGAAAATATTTTTCTTCTCCTGAGTAGTTGTTGTCAACCATCTCCTTACAATAACTACTTCACTCATTTTGTTGCGGAAATAATCAACAATGGTCTAATTAAATTGCTTCGATTTTGAACAAATCGCAAACATTCTCATGCACAGAAAGGCAGTAGTATTCATGTCTAGAGGAATAATTATGCTGAAGGGGCTCGAATCTCGACTGTCAATAATATACATGTATAAAAAGAGAAAGTGACAATTAAAGACTTCTCTACCGCAATGTGGTTTCCATTTCCTTTGATCGTTCTTGGTCAATTGTATTTCATTCATAATGCCGTGTTCAGTTCTTCTTATACACAGCACTGAACAACTAAAATCACAGCCACGCCTCACCAGTCAAGGGATGCGGCGACAGCAACCAGGAGTGTTGAGTGGTACAAGAGAACACAGTCGTGGTGAGCCAGTGCTTTGAATTGGCCATGTGAACAGGGCTCCAATTTTTTCTGATGAGGCAAGGATAAGAGCACATTTTAATCTCAATGAACTAATCGTACTAATCAAATACAAATTTGAATGATTCTGACGTAGCAAAGATAGGAGCTCATTTTACTCTCTATAAATTATTCGCATCCGATTTTTACTGATTTTGATGTAGCGAGGATAGGAGCACATCATCAAAATCATTGAAAAAATTATGCATCATTTTTTTGTTCTGACGTTGCAAGAACATGAGCAAATTGTGACTATTATGCAATAAATTGTAAACTTGATAATGGTTCATAAATTTCTGATGAAACTTTTTAATAAAAGAAAATTATTTCTGGTCTCGATTGAATTGTACCTTGATTCCCAAAAACTTTGTTTCGTTCTCTAAAATGAGAATATATCTGATAGCTTCTCTCTGTTCTAAGTTCTCTATCTGAAGCTTACTTTAGATTGAAGCAATACATTCCTGTAAAGCGCGCTTAAAACATTATAATCAAAATCAGTGAGGGGAAAATCTTGATAAAATTTTCATTGGTTATAAAGCACACAAGCATTCCTTGATATTTGTTCATAACTTCATCAAACTGTCTTATGAAGTTATACACAATAATTGATCACAAAAAATATTTCCAATATTCACTCTTTTTTCTTGATTTAAAAGGCTCATTGCCAAATGATAATTTTTTCAGAATAATTCATTGGGAAATTGGGATAGTGACCTGAGTGAACCTGGGTCATGTGGAGAATTGATTCATTTAAAATAATTCACACTGATCCTCATCTAAGAATTCTTCAAAAGATTGAGAGATTGAGCGGATGCAAAGTTTTCATGGTTTTGTAGACTGATTACAATAATTTGAGAAAACGAGACAATAAGTTATGGTTTACGGTGCCACCAAACCTGATTAAGTGAATTTACGAACATAGTTACAAAATTTTCTCCTCTTGATTGCCAATATATTTACAAATAGATCATCAGAGCCCATTTTTTTCAAATACAAAGAAAGAGGAAAACTGATCCATTGATTTCAGAACATTGTTGTTATCCGTACATAAAACCATGGAGGCGTATCAAATTACACACACAAACTATTTTGAAGAAAATTATAGATATACAACGATCTGTAAACGTTAAGGTTCCATGTTGAAGGATCAAAATGAACTTTTCATTTAGTGTTAAGTTTTACTAATGGAGCTTCCACCAATCAATTTAGCATAGAGTTTAAACTTGAACTTTAATTTCTTATTTTGGTGCAATCTCAAAACAGAAAATCTATTTCATAACCTTGGGAGTTGTGTACAAGGCTAAGCTCTAAAGAAACAATTTAGACTTCATGTTTGAATTTAATAATCAAAATAGTGTACAAACTCAAAAGATGCGTCTCGAACCATTCAGAATTTGGTTGTTTGGTTTCATCCACAGTTGTAAACCATCTTTGCTGATGTAAATATTTCTCGAACTATTTGAAGACAGCGTGTACTGAAATAAAAATATTTTCTTGGGCTTTTACACACTCTGTAAATGTAATATCGAGCCTTTCAGAATATCTAAGCGATTCAGATGTAACATTTGAGCTTAAGTGAGCTCACATACATTTTACATGCTCTATTAAAAAAAATATCACTCAGTGAAAGTGAAGAGTACTTTCAAACAAAAATTGAAGGAATCATTTAATTGGCTACTAAT
>JACJUY010000926.1:42101-123873 GCA_014220935.1 Platorchestia sp. MABIK
TTCATAACACCTCCTTTGGAAATAGTTGACTCGTGTGAAGTCAAATATTTCTTCACACGTCATTGGTATGAATGAATTATTAGTTTCTGCTAGATGAGCTCCGTTATCCGAGGTTTCTTCGTTCCCCTGTGTGATAGAGAACACACTTTCTCTCACTTAGAATTTCACACAGTTCAAAGCTGAATTTCTTCACCTAAATGTCAAACGACCATGAGAGACTGCTGTCGGAGATTTGAAACTCCTTACAAATTGAAATTTCGTGTTTTAATTTTTCGTCAGATCATTTTCGTCGCTCTCCTCGCCCTCGCGGTCGCCCGCCCTGACAAGCCAGCTGACGACAGCGACGAAGTGGAAATCGTGCGCGACGAGCGCGTGCACCCCAGCGCCTCCGGCGAGTACAGCCTCGACTTCGAGACCAGCGACGGAACCGTCATCTCCGAGTCCGGTGATGGTACTGGTCCCGATGGTGCCGTAGAGTCCCAGGGATCTGTCAGATACATTAGTCCCGAGGGTGAAGAATACGAGCTCAAGTATGTTGCTAACGCCGAGGGAGGATACCAGCCCGAGTCCAATGCTCTTCCCGTCGCCCCCGAATTCCCCCACCCCATCCCACAGTTCGTCCTGGACCAGATCGCCAAGGCCGCTGAGGAAGACGCCAACCGCGACGACAGCGACGAGGACAGATACGACTAAATTGGAAAGCACAATGATTCATTCACAAATGTATCTCTGGTCAATATCTCTGTAAATTTATTTATTGTAAATTAAAATCGAGCAATTTATTTGAGTGTTTTCTTTAAAGGAGTAAACTACCTGTTATACTCCCCCTGTTTCGTAGATCTGCATGCGACATTCAAGCTCAAAGGAAATCGATGTAGGAGAGATATATTCCACAGAAAATCACACTGACTAAATGAAGAAACAGGAACTTAAAAACAGACTTTCGTTGAATTCTCTCAATGTTCAGAGGGAGCAAGTTAACGTACAATTACCCATACTCAAAATACCCTACCTGCCAAATAGCATAGGAAGCAACATGTAAGAAGAGCTGAATTAAAATTGGTTGCAGTGGGTGTATGGATGGAGATAAACATAAAGTTCATGTTAAAGACGATTTCATAAACGTTTCTCGATGTCCAAACCGGCAGTGCTCGTAGAGTTGCTTTCGTTATGAAAAAGTGATTTTTTTGTACTATTCTTTCAACCTCAAAATGGTTCTCGATTTTTAATATATATCAATCACAGAATTTCTGACAGCTATTGCCGTCCTATGACAATCAAATTCAGTCAGTAATCAATAAATGTGAAGCCAAAGTTTCTAATTATCAAAAAATGCTAGCAATGAAAGTTTCTTATTACTGACCGATTTGCACTTTGTTCATGTAAAAGATAGATGTGGGATTACCAACTTATCGCATAGGTGTTGAAGGATGAAGAAATGATGCTGCAAAAATATAATCCGCAATTTCAAAATACTGATGGAATAAACCATGCCACTTACTTTCATGGGAACGAAGTGCAGTTTTACGGCTCTGCTGACAAGGAATTTTGTAATGGCAGTTTCCTAAAGAAAAGTATCATAAAGCAAGAACATTGACCTTTACTTTCATGGCTGGGGTAAACATAAGAATTAATTGGATTACCAATTCAAGGGATAGAATATGGATGGAACGAAGGTACACATTTCAAACGGTCTCAAACGATATAAAAATTAATGTTGGAGCGTAATGTTCTTAATTCAATGATGAACGTTATGATTAGCTCGCTCTAACGAAACATTCTGAATTGACTTTGAATGTCTATAACTCGTCAAGATTTTAATCTGACTAGTTTCACCAATTTTCTATGGAGTTTAGTGAAATATGTTACATCGGCTGTGCACTGAACGGAGTACGAGGCTCGGTTTCGAAACAAAATTCTCAAAAGTTTTACAACCACTTAGACGTTATATCCGCAATATACCCATCCACTATGCACCATCCTGCTGGTATAAATATTCAAACTTTTAAGACCACTCCTCTGTTGAAATCCTCACCACTGGTAGTTGTTTTTACTTCCCACTACCCTTATATGTAAATATGGTTATCTCTAAAAGTCTACCGTTTTCAAGAGCTTTTTACTAGCCTCACCTTCACATCTGAAACCAATCTTAATACAAATTTGGGGGCCCACTCAACTTAGCACGAGTCGAGCGAACGTACCCAATTTTATACACGAGGAGCAAAATTTTTTGGAGGGTACAACAGAGGATGTAAAATATTTAAAGGGAATTTTATTCCTACGGCTTAGATGCATGCCGCATCACACATAGAGTTTCAAGCCCTTTGTAATTAATGCCAGACTCAATGACGGGTTCCTTTGGTCGAGCATGTACCCATTACATATGAAGGAGACGAATGGGGAATTGCAATTAAATTTTTTCTTTTCCTAGCGAGAACAAACACCAAATTTGACATGTGGGGTCTCCTACCCTGGGCCTTTTAAACGAAATGTGAGCACTCCTAACCCTTAGGCTTCTGTGACCATTGCACTGAAGTAGGACTTACGCAAAGCAGAGATGCAGAAAATCAACTCCTGTTGGGGTATTCGTGCCGTGACCATGCCCAAAACGATGCTAAAGCGCCTACTGTAAGTAAAAGACAATTGAAATTAATCTTTGTCACAACTAGAGTCATGGGGGCTGCGCTGTATTTTTTCATTAGAAATAATATAATTTTCCCATTAACTGAAAACATTTCACTAAGAGGAAACAAAACCTACCAGTTCTCTTTGGTAAACTGGATACACACAGTTAGAATCGAGGAATAAAAACGCAGGTTTGCAAAGGCTTAGCTTCTCTTCAATTGAATTAAGGTTTGTGACTCGATGCCTTTTAACATCCTCGAGAAAAACTGTTACGAAGCATTTAAGAAGTTTTGGGCGCTATCCCTTAACTCTATAATGATGAATCAGGATATTAATAAACAGATGTTTCATCTTCATTTGATGGTTCGAAATGATAGGTCATTTGCAGGGAAATGAAACTAATCCTAAATCTGTTGTTGAATGTGCAGAAGTCGCTGCAATCACAACATAAAATTATATTCTAAATTAATTGCATTTTCATCCTCTCTTATTGAGCAACTATTCAGTAAGTCTAGTGATCGTTCGAGTTATGCGTTCGAAATTAAATGAAATCGTGAACGAAGAACGAAGTTTCTTAAAGGTGCCATAGAAATCCTTAAACGCAGTCGGTACAAAATTAGTTGTATCTCAACCTCTTCTTTGTATTAGTTCTTTAAGGGAGGCCCACATTTCACTTTATGTAATGTGTTAAAGTAACCAATTAGTTATCAGAATGGTATATTCTTCCTTGCATTTGTGAACTTTAATTTTCAAATTGATTCAAAATTTCAACAGATATCATTGTCACGTACTCTCAGGAGTGAGAAGCCTTAATTTAAAGCATTTTATTTATGCAATGTTTGTTTAATTTTGTCAAAGAATTATTTGAGCTATGCCATTAAATATATTAAAATTATATACAAATCTTAAAATAACGCCCAGAGCGTACAATTTACTCCACCTATTCATTTCAAACCATTGAAGTGTGACCAAATGCATACATTTTAGGTAAAAGTGGAAGAACGAGGCTCCCAGCGTCAGTCCTATCCATTTTGCTCGGCTATTATCGAAGCGAAAGCACTGGTATTAAGCTAACTCAACCCTCCTCCAATAACATGTTCCGCGTATTAACAAGCGTAGTGAGAACCTGTAGTTTTACGCACTAGACAGGAAGATTATACCTACATTCTGTTCAAGCCTGTCTTGAGTATGTGTCTTCATGTCGTCATGAAAACTCATTTTATCAAGATTTAGGGCAATGAAAATTAGACTTTCAATTTCGCGACAGAATATTCATGAGTGTCCAGCAAAGTTTGGCTTGTGTTAGTTACTTATATTTCATGTTTATTTGAAAGAACAAGCTGGCGAAAGAAAAATACGTTTTTAAATTGAGTTCAACAAATTTATATATAATAGGTATTTTTAGATGCGTAGTTGTACTCTCGATGCACATCTCAGAAAATTCTCTCAAGAACGCTGACAAAAAATTAATTTAAAACAATTTCCTGGTTGGTGAAATGATATTTGAACGGGACCAATTTTCAGCACCGTTTCAATTAGCCGTTTTATGCGTAGGAATACATTACCTTCGCAATTGGGGACTTATTCATAGATTAGTAACTTTTATCCAACCCTAAATATTATTGATTACCTCACTCTGTTTTTCGGCATTTTTAGAATTTTTCCAAAACTTGATGCAAACAAAATTGAAAAATTACTTAGTAACTAAACAGTTTTATTTCAATGTGATATACGGCAATTGTGTCATGAATAAATATGAAATGCAAATGCACATGGTAGTTTTAAACCAAAAATTGTTTACCAGCCATTACGATTGCTGTAGGCTGATCATCTTTATCTTTTTAAAGCAATATGACCTGCCTAAAGCCCTTTAATGCCTCTGTTTAATTATTTAGTGAATTCGAGGATAATACTGATGAAAATTTAACAGAAATTAATTCTATGAATTGCAACCACTAATTTCAATTAGAATGTACTTGAAAAATATTGCAGACTTGCTTTATCAAAGTTCTTCATCTCATTTTATCACAGTTTAAGAGTTACAGGCATTTCGCCAATTATTCATCTACGTAAGAAAAAATGTCACAGGCTTGTAAGGCAAATCAAACTGATCATCTGAAGCATGTAGGTGAAACATTTATTAGAATTGAAACATTGTAAGCAAGACAGCAAAAATTAATGAAGTAAAACTTACAAATATCAACTGCCAACAGGTAGTTGATATTGAACAAGATTCGAAAGAAAAACTACACCGGTCACCAATTTATTAAATGTGTTAGTTGTAAAATATCAGAATTCACTACGGAGTTTAATTTAGGGGCCTGGACAATTAATAGAACCCTATTTAGAACAATTTGAAGGGCACTCTTCAATTTTTAAGCTTCTCTGTGTTACATGAAAATGGAATATTATCCACACTGTACAAACATGGCAAGCCCTAAAATTTGAATCTTTCAACTGCATAATATTAGAGCTACATTGTCTGTGTATCATGAGTAGTATTGTAACCTATGGAGACCAGAGTCGAGTGTTGAACTCTACTAAAGGCATTTCGAATGATACACAAGATTTGAGTCACAAGCTGATCAGTTTTTCTCCTCTGTAGCTGACAGATACGATGCATCTCACACGGTGCTGGAAGACGCTGATCTACGGCTGTAGTTTTTGCTTGGTATTCATACACAAATTCTACTGTGTTTACAACTACTATGTGCATTGTGTGGTTTCATCCATCGCTTTAGAATCCGTTCAATTTGGAGTTATTTTCTTTTTTCTGCAAATTGTTCCGGGAATCATTATTCCAACAAATGCTACAATGTTCAGGTCCATTAGTGTTTCCATTAACTCAATCATTATGTATCGTGCGAAATGCTTTCTGTGTCGTTTTACACTCGAATATGGCCTGCACATATTAGAATTTGCAATACACCTGAAATTTCATTCTAATATGACATTGAATGGAAATAGACGCAAGTTCAATGTTAAATATGAATTGCTTTACTGGGTAGCGTACACACGCTTCTATCACAGCTACCAACCGCAACGAGCTGAACCAATTGTGAGCTCGACTCTGCTGCGCCAAGCCCCCGCACCGAAAGCTTGCTGAACTGCAGCCTTTCATCTTTTAGATAAATTTTGCTGCAGTACGCAAATGGTTTACCAGCCTGGCTGCTTCGGTTTAGCGAGTACTCATTTTTTGAAGCTTTTCTACAAATTTTTAAATTCTTTTCAACCTTCTCTGAATTTTCAGAACAAACATGAGAGCATTGGTGAATTTTAAATAATTTGAGAAATTAGCGCAATTTGAATTGAGAGACTTGATTTATTTTAACTTTTCCCTTCATTTATTGATAGACAATTGTTACGTATTCACGATGGATATGCATGGGATTCGTTTAGTCATATATGTAGATTACTTAACAGGTATTTTCTGAGTCACTACCGGTTAAATGAATTGCAATTGCCGTGAATGAGTCAAATTTATGCCTACACTAAATAAAGCATCAGGAACTGCTGCGCGGAATATTCGTTAGCAAGAAGTATTGCGAAATGATAATTTAAATTTCAGATGAAGTACATTTACTTTACGGATCTGGCGTTTGAACATATTTTCAAGCTCCATTGAGTTCCACGTTTAGTAAATTTGAGAATGACGTGAAATTAATGTTTGAATGACTTATATTTTTGGCTACTTCGAGAAATTGAGGTGAGAAGGTTAAACTCGATGACATTAACTAGTTATTTCCTGGATAGGGACAGGTCAATGGGTCCCTGTGGTCTAGTATTTGCAGCAGATGCTGAGTAAGCGAAAAGAGTAGGTTTATGATAATTAAATTATTAGTTTATGAAAATTAATTGTAGGTTGCAGGCTTCCGATAAATTTTAGGACAGTTGGTATCACTCATTGACAGAAATAATTCTCGTTCCAAATGTAGAGACTCAAGTGCGCAACAATTATTGTAAAACGATAACACACCAATCTGGTGAAAACGGCGCCTCTGAATTGTTTCGAGTTTTGGGAACTATGTAAAACGATCGACCTGAAGTGAACATTATGTGTTTTTGTTCTGTGCATCCAAACACGAAACCTATAAACAAAACCTTGACTTTGCATCCGTTGGCCTACTCCAAGCTTGAAACTTTCATCAGCTTTTAATGTCAAGCGCCAAGGCATGCGGTTCAGGCACCCAGTTTACACGACCAAGCCTCACTATTGCCATAAATATATGATTTTTTGTCGCAGTTTTACGTTGCCCTCATGCTCGGTCGCGTGCTTTATATAAAGACAGCTCTGAGTGAGCAAACCATCATTCGTATCGAGCGATCCAACACTCAACAACATGAAAGTCGTAAGTCTTCCGTAGGGAGCGTTAAGTGGGTTCAGTATTGGGGCTTTTAATGAACATCTAAGATGATGGGAATTAGGGAATTGTTTTGAGCTGTTGCTGTGCGGCATGCGTGTTCTTAAATTTCGGTAACCCTCCTATTTAAATCTGTGACAGCATTATTTCTGCTATTGTTTTCATTATTATGAGCAAGAGGGATTAATGAAAGAAATAAGAGTGATAGATAAAATTTTCCTTTGGGGCTGGTATATGAGTAATTTTCAGCACTGTTGCTTCAAGTGATGTTCCGACCATAAAATTATTTTCAGCTATTCTGTGGTGACATAAATTTTCCTCTCTTCCGTCAGATAATTTATTTTCTTAGAACTGCACACCTAAAAAACTGAAATCGATTTTTCCCGATTTCTTTTTTATAATTTGATTTCTCCACGTTCCAAAGAAATCATCATTTATTGATTATTTTTCAGGCTACAATTTGAAACATAAATTTCACTGTATCAATCAGAGCTGCTTTAAAGTTATCCATTAGTCAAAGTAAGTAACTAAGTTCATCTACAGGTGCGAGAAACCAGACATAGATGATGTAGTTTCGTGAGAAAACCATCCACTTCACACTCACCTTCAAAAGTTTGCAACAATAGTGAATTGATTAGTCTATTTATTTAATAGCTCCGAATTTTATTCCCCAGTGAACTTTCTATACACCAAAAAAATTTCTGCATTTGATGACCTAAATTCATCCAAGCATGAAAGAACGTCGCGTTAGACAAAGTTTGCAGTAACATTTAACTATAAGTATGATCCGTTGAAATCTAACTAAGGTGCCCAAACTATCAACTCCAAGTCTTCCCAATACTGTACAAACAGCCGAAAAATTACGCTCTTGTTTATCTGCGCGACATTCCTCATTCCCAGGTTTTTAAACATCGAAAGTGCGTATGCATTCAAAACTTTCAAATTGATTCAAATTCTGCGAAGATTTGCGACGTTCCTTTAATTTATTCAACTGCCGTGATAAAGCTGTGCGATTCCAAGAATTTGAACCTTGGCATTTATGAAACGAATGAGAAGTGCACACTTTCTCAGAACTCGATTCAATACAGGGTTTGAGGTTTGTAATGTTTGGCTACTCTCATCTATCAGTCCAAATTAAAATTTCTCAATGTATTGGTTTTGAAGCGGAAGTTTCGCATGCCTTATTATTCTGTTTCTTTATCTCCAACTTTCGCTCACATGAAAATTTTACGTAATGTAGCAGGATCCATTCAGAATAACGATTTAAATACTTCGTTGTTTTCCATAATTGCTGTTGTAGTCCCTTGCGTCCCTTAAAAATGCAATACTCCTTTTTTGCTAGTATTGAGCTTAATGCGACTTTTTATAAATCAAGGTCCGATAATCGCATGATGTTCTTCGACTCATACAGCGATGAAAAAGCCAGAAATTATAGAAAACGATGTTAATGTAGCATTAATCTAGATATATCAGATATGAATGAGCTAAAATGCGAATGCCCTATGTTGAATTAGAACACTCAGTTCTCAAACCGTTCTCAGTAAGAAAATTTCTGATTACATTGCAGATCATCTTCGCCACCCTCCTCGCCCTGGCGGTAGCCCGCCCTGACAAGCCAGCTGATGACAGCGACGAAGTGGAAATCGTGCGGGACGAGCGCGTGTACCCCAGCGCCTCCGGCGAGTACAGCCTCGACTTCGAGACCAGCGACGGAACCGTCATCTCCGAGTCCGGTGATGGTACTGGTCCCGATGGTGCCGTAGAAACTCAGGGATCCGTCCGCTTCACACACCCCGACGGTGAGAGCTTCGAGCTCACCTACGTCGCCAACGCCGAGGGAGGATACCAGCCCGAGTCCTCTGCCCTCCCCGTCGCCCCCGAATTCCCCCACGAGATCCCCCAGTTCGTCCTGGACCAGATCGCCTTCGCTGCCGAACAGGACGCAAGACGTGGCGACAGCGACGAAGAACAAAGCTACGAATAAGATTAAGTTGAACTTCGATCTGGATCAGAACTAATCGACTCTGATCAACGACAAACTCCGAACTTTACATACGATCATTTCTTGTACGATATGTTAAGTTGTATATAATAAAATTCTGGTCAATCTAAGAATGCTGTTTCAATTTTCAATCCATGGTTGATTTCCAAAGACATACATACTTCATGTGTTAATACTCTATCAATTGTACACTAGTAGGCATATCAAAGTTGTCGCAAATAAACACAGGTAAATATCGACATTTTTTGGAGTAATATTTAGGAGAGCGTCTTTTTGCATTTTTCTCTAAATAATATTTGGCCCTCACGTATACTCATTGATGGACAGATGTTCAGCTTGCAGCACGTATTCGTATTTATGAATAATTGAGAACGGCTTTTTGCACTTCTGAACATGCTAGTGCTATTTAGATTTTCAAATTAATTGAACAGGAGTTTTTTCAAATTTTAAAATATTCTTGAATTTTATGTCCTTGGAAACAAATGATTTTCATGTTTGTATTAAGAGTCCAGGTTAAGTTATGTTTTTTTTTACAACTCAGAGAAATTTCTGTTGCATCACTAAACTCGAACGTTTTACAATATTCAGCAATTTTTCCCCTTAGCAGGAATACTAATAATTTATGAAAAGAATTGAATTCATTTATCATTGACTTGTCCTGATTTCCCTAGCCTCAAAACGGAATGAAAATCGTGAAAATTTACGTAATTCATACACACGCATCCGTATGTATAGAACACACATACCACAAACAATGATCACATGAATAATTTCATAGAAGCTTCACCATGAATGCATGTTTCTTTCTACTCGAATACTGCATTGAAAAATAGTAATCTACTCTCACAAAGAGGAGTGATGCGGACTGCTCATCGCTGTAAGTAGGGTCAACCCACCGGTCTTTTTACATCAGGGTTGTCAAGCATGCCTGTCGCAGTCGATACCCGGTTTGCTTTCTCGATTTTCCTCCCAGGTTGTATTTCCGATGGTGCCGCAAAAAAAAAAGAGAGAAAGAGAAAAACAGTTCATTTTACTAAAGTGGATACATAAAATGAATTACCATCGTTTTTCAGGCATTTTAACATGAAGATCTTTTGTTGGTGAAGCTACATAGGCATTACATTAGCCATTCCTATGGTTGAAAAAGAGGTCAAGAGGAAAACATCAAAATATGTTTGCCCATGATTAGGTTATTCTAATTTTTAAAAAGCTTATGTAAGCTGCAAATATTGATGAAAAATGTATTGAAGCAAATTCTCCACTAACCTTCACACATGAGCTTACGCTTCTTCCGTTCCCGTTGGTAGTGTTGAAACTAGATTGGGTGGATGGAAATGATTTTTCATCGAATACAATGTCAACGTGTCGAAATATAGAGCGAGTTTTTGTGGCATATTTTTCAATATGTACATAAAACGAACGCAGGAAAACTTACTACACTCTCGAAGAAATTTTTAATTTTCTTCCACAAATTAATTCAAAGGATTTTGATGGTAATCATTTCAAGTTGCAATAATTAAAAAATGCGGAAATAGTAGAAGTTTATGATTTTAATTCCCAAGAATCAGGAACGATAAAAGAGTGTAGAACAAAATCTTTCAACAGCGTTTCACAACACGACTAACCAACACTTTAGTATTTGAAAACTTATTTTGTCGAGGATACATATTAACAATTATCTAATAGCTAGCGTCCAGAAATGTGCTTTCCCTAAAAAATTCAATGAAACTCCCTACTAAAATAACATTGGCACAAAAGATTTTCAGGAGTCAGAAACGAGAAGTGATTGTCGTTCAAGGCAAGTAAAATATTTTACAAAACTAATAAAATAATGAAATCAAAATTTACGCCCCTAAGCCACCATCTTTTTGATTTTCACTGTATAACGATTTGCGACCTAATACTTGCATGGTTGTTAAAATATGTGGATACATTTATGTAATTAAATGTAGATTTCATTTATCTGGGTATGCAATTGATAGCTGGTGCATTTGAGCGACAAAGAGAGTGAACAAAGAACTTGAAATTGGAAAGTGTTGAAAGCGTCGAAGATTTAGAAATTGGTATTTCAAGTAAAAATCGCAATGCACCTTTCGAATGGAAATTCTAATTTATTCAATAATTTTGAAAATTCACTGACAACAAAGCAGGAACTTAATAGCAGTAATATAAGAAAATTGTGTCTGACGTACCATAACAAGTTCGTAGTTTATAAAATACCCAGTATTTAGAGTTTAGATTTGCAAAACATAAAACAGAAATTTTCCCCCCATGAAATATAGAATAAAAAATTGAATGTTCACTCACCAAACACAAACTGTAACATCACATCTGAAGTCTCGTTCGTTTGAGCTTCACATTTGCTGGAAAAATCGATTCACACTTTTAACAGAGGGAGATTACTGATATATTGTTGCGCACCACAGTGTTATGCCATCATAATCATAAATGTGACCAGACAGCGTTCTTTCATAGGAAGCACAGCTTTGAGGCATGCACAACACTGGACAGTCTCTTTTCACACTGGCAGTAACCTGACTAAAACATCCAATTCGTCAATTCCAATACAATTTTTTAAAGAGACTGTGTTTTTAAGTGCGCTAGTTTCAAAATTCGGTTTCATCCCCTAATTCCTAATTCTTCTGACCTCCGCATTTTAAAGTCGATGCCGATTTAAAAAAAAAATATCCGTTAATAAATGAATGCGACTCGGGGGTGGAAGTTCACGTTGTGTGTTGACATTTTCGATTTTGTTTGTTGCATTTTTACTGCCTGTGTTTCACTTTCGGTCGCTCAGGAATGGTAGTTAGTCTTTCAATTTTGAACGATGGCTTCATTTATTCAGAACATGGAACATGATGTTTTCATAATTCTTAACGCTTGCTTTTATCAAGATATTTTCAGTACTATTCGTTTTTCCCCATAAGTGTTTCATTGTCATGGAGGTGGTTTCCATCTGACTCACACTGTCGTCAGCACATGAAGCAAACCACGGGCTTGCAACCGAAGGTTCATTTGAAATGGCTTTAGATAGTTTAATGACAACTTTAGCACCTACTTCTGAAGTGAGATTGTTGAAATCAGAGACTGTTGCCAAGGGGTTTTCATAATTACTTTTACAACCTGAAATTTCATGTACCACTATTTCACCAATGATTTCCCGCATTCGGTTGGAATTTTTTCAACGTTGAATATTGAAAACGTGTTTCACCAGGTGTGTTGTTACGCTTCAGTGATCTTTTATGCGCCGTCTTTTTTTGTCATATTTATCTGTTTCGTAGAGTTTTTCGTACTGCTGTTTTTATCCGTTTCACAGAGTTTAAATTAAAAAGTCACTTCTGAGAATAATATAGTGACTGATGGACGTAAAGTTTTCGAATGGTTTCAAATACATTCTACAGTATAATTCATGCTGTAATTACATCTTTGCACATTCATGATGAAAAATAAAGTTCTCGAGTCAAACACCTCATTGAATTCAGAGGACATTCTAGAAAGAGAGCATTGGTTGAAAATTCAATGTTCATTCTACTTCTACACGAACGGCTTGAATTTCGATAAATTATCATCATCATTTTTTTAACTCAGCATTCATTTTTTGCGTAAAAAAATCCAAGAGCACCCAAGGCACGAGAACACTATTATTGTTCCTCAAATATGTTTTCTCAAAGTTCTCCTCTAGCAAAAACATAGTTTCGAAAAAGGTTGCAGTCGCCCATGTCGCTGCCACCGTTTTCTCTGAATGTCTTGTCGAAGACAGGAACAAGAGCAGAGCATCAGAGCACGACGCTGAACAGTGCAGGGGGTCAGTGTTCTGGCACGACACTGTACAGTGCAGTGGGTCAGTGTTCTGGCACGACACTGTACAGTGCAGGGGGTCAGTGTTGTGGCACGACACTACAGTGCAGTGGGTCAGTGTATCACCGCGCCCAAACACTCGGTGCCGTTTGCTGGGCGTGGTTCAAACCTGATAACCTGCATAACTCACATTGACGCGTCTGAAAAAGTACTCATATAGGCTAGTCTGGCACGACTGATCGCGTCAGGACATAAAACACACAAGTTCTGACGATGCATTATCATTGGAAAACCTAAACCCTCGATCTAACGAGAACGCTTGAATTATTAACTCGTTTTTTTCAGTTTGTTAAATTTTTTAACCAAATGGCAAGTTAGAATTAAAGCAAAGCGATCTTATCGCACTCAATGTATCATTTAGAAGAAAGTTTAATAACCATAGGAATTCTAAAGATAATACAGGCCTAATTAAGCAGTAATTTTTTCTGGCACAGTCATAATTTTCCTAAAAAGATTGTAAGATATTTCTTACAAAGTTCTGAGTGCAGACAAGCACACATATAAAATTTTCTCTGTGATATTTTAAACCCCTTACCTTGGTCCATCATATAGCTCTGACTGCTAAATTTCACAGCCTCAATGCTTTGGAATTCGTAAAATTTAGTTTCAATTTCCCTCATCTATTTTTACTCACGAATAACTTTCGTATTTTGATTTTTCTAATGCAATTAAAATTGTTTCTGGAACATGTACTCAGGACTAATCATCCAAATTTAGCACTGCCACAGTTAGGCTTATGGTAGACCATTTAATCTAGCAGTTGTACTAGCAGACAATCTACCTTAGCCAATAAACTCGAAAATAATCCTTTAGCTATAACATTGGATGCAACAAGTGCTACATATCTGATACATATTTACAATTGCTGATATTTATTGCTAAATGTAGCAACGTCATATCATTTCTAGAGTAGATATTTTGTCAGGTTTCGTGGCTGATTTCATTCCTAGCGTAGGAGTACGATACACTCATACACAAAATACAGAGATGCCATTTTAAATTTCCAGTACCACCCTACTGGAAGTCCTAATTTCATATGTTAATTCTAATGAACATAATTTTTATGTTAATGTTAACCGAGTGTTTCACTCAGTTTCCAAAATAACTGCTAAAAATAATAAGATAATTTACTGGTTACTAAAGTAAAATAATGAGGAATAGTGCCTGATGATAGGCAGGAAACTGTTAATGGAGGTCTCTATTCAGTGGTCACGGTCAATGTGCCCAAGAAGATTAATCTGAAATTCACATATTTTTAAGCAAAAAAATACAATCCTGCATGAATTGAGAACGCTCTTTTGTAGCATACAAAAGTATTCATGTGACAAGCCAATTAAAACCATATACTTTAATGCCAAGGCGAGACCTTGGCATTGGTGGCGACCGACTTTCATCTTCCAGCGAATGTCAAGCTGGCACTTGGGCCTCAATTACTGATAAATCCCAAGTAAACCGATCCTGCTGGCTACCTTATTGGACGGTGTTTTTATTTACCTAACCTTCTGTAGGTGCGGCGTTGGGCTCGAGTCAGAAATGAGACCTTTATATAAGCGCGTTCGAAGTCTGTAGAGCAACATTCGACAGGCCGACTCGCACCGACAACATGAAACTCGTAAGTCTCCTGAACCGTCGAGTGGCGGTGGCGGTCCAACTAGTATTCAAATTCTACAATTTTCAATGAAAGAAATGTTCAAGAAACTTAACGAGAAGCGATGACTCACAACGCATCGTGCTAACTAATTTTCATTAGAATTACATATACAGTATCTTTAAAATGGCATTCGTTATCCGATGAGCCCCTCGTTACGTAAAAACAGGAAAATTTAACTTTTATTTGAAATGAACGTTAACTTCTTGAAATCCAAATTTACTCACAAAGATTGTCATGGTCAATTCCTGCCAGAATAAAATGTTCACTTCTCATGGGGAGCAAATCCCAATACTTCGTGAAGAACCCAAAAGAATTAAAGTCCGCAGCACTTATTACTCAGTGAAATTCTCTACTCAGAACACGAAATTATCTCTTGAAACTCTTTTGGTCTATAATATTGTTTCTTTTAGCCTCTTTAGCGCAAATATTGTGGAATGTTACAGAAGATTTCTTGTACTCCTCTATTTAAAATAAGCATTAAGATTTATCTACATTATGTTCAGATTTAATTGCGTGTATGCCAAAATGCATACGTCATCAACAAATACTTTATTTCTTACAAATGACAAGTCCATCTATAGATTTCATTCACAGAAATGAATCCCATTTCCACCAACTGAACAGTTAATCGCTAATAATGAATCTGTCAATGACTTTACTTGCCAACCTTCAAGTTGCTTGGAAATGGTTGTTTAATTCGCTAGATTTTCACATTTAATTAAATTATGCATAGATAACAATGAGTTGATATCGTCTTCCATAGTGTACTTTAACAAAAATGTATTTTTCCCTAATATTTGCACGAATATTCTGAGGCGCAAATTCAAATGATTCATCGATTAACTGAAATTTCACATTCGCTCCTCATACTTTTTCCATTTTATAAATTTGCTCTCGTAACCTAAAGAAACAGAAGCGTACTGTTGACCAGATACAACTGCTGCACAACGAGGTTCCAACCACAATATTCTTCATTTAGTTACAATGACAAACATTGATAAACATTGAGGATTCCAACCACAATATTCTTCATTTAGTTACAATGATAAATATTGATAAACATTAAATATTCCAACCACAATATTCTTCATTTACTTACAATGATAAACATTGAATATTCCCTCAGGAAATAGTGTGCATATTTTCGTAGTGGGGTGCCTGCAAACGAAGTGACCTAAAGCAGTATCTTTGGCAGACCAATTCGTTTTTAGCTTCCGCTCTTCTTTTAAAATAAAGTAAAGTTCAATGCCAGTTGAATATCAAAGAGCACGAGCACATTCTCTCTTGTTGCGACAATGAAGCACGGTAAATTCAACAAAATGTCATTATAAGCGCCACCCGAAGACGCTAAACTCTACACATAAGCGCCAAAAGTTATGTTTAGACGACATTCCAGAATGGCAAACAAACCATTAAGACGTTACACAAAGATTGCAATTCTACAACACACTTTGATGGATTGTTGCGATGAATGAGACGTATATGGCCAATTTATAATTATTTCGTGATCTCTCTCTACCAATTTAACTTGAAAAATTTAACCCTAGCATGGATCAGTGCTGCTATTTTGAAATAAATATTAGTCGATTGGTTTTCAGGAATAAGATGAAAATATCAGAGTGTATCAGAACGATAAATTCATTCTGAACTTGATTGAACACCACTCAAAGTTTCTGCACGTTTTTTCAGTCAGCTTCCACTTATACGGATGAAAATCGTCGCAAAAAGATCATTGAATTTTTAGTTTAAATAATGATTTGGTTCTATAAATTTACTCCTCGAAAAGTTGCGAGTTGTAAACATTGCTACAAGTATTTAAAATTATGATAATGAAGACCTAACTTTGAATGGTACAATTTTTGATACATGCAGGGAAATTTTCAGTTCATATTTCGCGTTTTTCCACATATTCATTGGTATATTTACTTTTTACAATCTAAATCCAGTCTTTCTATTTAATATAAGCTAATTCAATATTTTCCTAACATATCAAATACTCTTAATATTTGAAGCTCTTTCAACATTACATTTTAAGCTGCTTCAATCTTAGCCTGTAAAAAGACTTAATTAAAATGATTTAGTAAAAAAATGTACGGTCTTCTTTAATAATATAACTGGAGTACGTCGAAGATTTTCTCTCTTCACTAATTAACAACTAAATATTTTCCCACTCAACTTATAAATTAACTACTTAACGTGTTAGCACCTTTAGTAATGTCCCTTGCTTCAGAATTTAATTCATTGGAATGAACTCATAGCTGACGCCTTGGATAGGCGTGATATGGCATTTTTAGTGCCCTAGAAACGATAAAACCTTAAGAAACTGAAAATTTTGCATTACCAGTATATTATTTTGCGCTCAGTTCTAATACTCTGAATTATTATAATAGCAATTTTAAAGCTAGTTATAACAATGACGTCGTACACCACTAAGCAAGAAATCAATAATACTTAAATAGGCACCAATCATTTTGGTTTCATTCCTAGTCTCACCCTATGCTTTCTCTCTAAATCTGCAAGAATCCGACGATATCTCAAAAGTAGACAAATTTCTGATGTGTCGTTTTTCAAGCAAATGGGTCAATGTGGAATTCCATTGAAATACAAGGTGATAGAAATAAAATATTTCATTTTCTCTCAAGAGCCTCTGAGAATCATTAATTTTCGACTTTATTGTCTTCATTGTCATGACGAGAGTTATTCTGGTAATAGATTTTTAGCCTCCTGTACGTGTATGGGCTCACTTGAAAATCACTAACATGGCTTCAGAACCTACATTATAATGAACACTACCATGTTGCTGCACTTACGCTCTAAATGATACGCAGTCTCTTGAATACTCCTGGGAAATTCTATCACAGACCCCAAATTACATACCGCCAATATTGTAAAAGTTCAACACAAAGATTCCCTTCAATAGAAGCGAGTCTAAAGGGAAAAGCCTGAGGCAGTCTGTAGGGAAAATTAGTGTCCAGTTGGGATTTGAGAACGATAAACGCCTTGTTACTTTTGTGTAATGGGTGACAAATTAAATGAAAATAATGCAGCCAAGAGAACTAGGAGGCTTTTACTCGAAACAGACTTTCATTTGACTATAGGGGACATTGTTATCTATGGAAAAACAATAGGGTAGGCAATGCTATGCTGAAATTACAGAACATCTTGTTGATTTTTTTTTGGCTCACAATTTGGTTTGCCCTGTGACGAACGCGAATAAGTCATTTGTGCATGACACCCCCGTCCATGACAGTTTCTGACATTCAATGTCCGTGAATTGCCAGATGCCCTTTAGTCATTAAGCGCTACGCGCATGAATGAGTAGACATAAATATTTCCTAATTTATTGTACTACGTTCAAGTCCAGCACCGAGTTCAATACATGGGGAAGACTTCAAAAATACTAATATGATTGTGACACATACATATGTAATACCAAATTAGTTCGAGATCATCTACTTGGTAATTGCATATTGGTGACTGACCAGACTGAAGTCAAAACATAGGGTGAGAGGTCATCTTCAGATGCTTGAGAGACTTACTCTGCAGAATCAAGGTGTTTATGAACGTAGGCTTAGCCAATTCCCAGCAATACAAGCGACGTAGTGTAGATCAGGAATGAAAAATCGAGTAGCTCAATATCTGGAGACTTTTTCTTAAATAGATATCAAATCCACCCAGATTACTAAGCTTGAAAATTTAATAGCATGGCGTCAGCTAAGATTCTGAAAAATGTCCCAGAGACATTCATGATCATTAATAATGCACTTTCTCGAGCGAACTCTCGGTTGAATTATAATATGAAAATGTTTTGGATATATACTTTTGAGACACTGTAATGGAATTTTCCCGTTAATTTAAAAACTGATTTCATCTACAGTCTAAATTTCATTATGCCACGAGGGTCCAGATGGGAGAACATTTCTAATACTTATCTAACAAATAGAAAATTACCAATTTCAAATTTTCTAATTCTACCTCAGCATGAAATAAATATGCAGTGCTCAGCTACGTGCTTGAATGACCGCAAGCTATTATACCGAACTGAATTTTTTCTCCATCGAGCAGTCTTTAACGTTTAACGGAGATTTTACGCTTCTGGTATTGAAAATCTGTTCATTAAAAATTTACCAACGAAAACGATAAGGAACTATAGTATCTTCGACAACATTTGTGAGCAAGACTTTTCAAACAATAATTTGGTTCTTCTGGCCTCTCATAGGTGACTTAATAAAACAACAGTTAAAACAATAACCTAGCAATACAATAGAGTTCTAAAAAATGTAAAGTTGAGAGGTACTGATGATCGAGCTAAGCGATGATAAAGCAAAATGATTGATGGATCTTGTTTGCGCAGTTCATCTTCGCCACCCTCCTCGCCCTGGCGGTAGCCCGCCCTGACAAGCCAGCTGACGACAGCGACGAAGTGGAAATCGTGCGCGACGAGCGCGTGCACCCCAGCGCCTCCGGCGAGTACAGCCTCGACTTCGAGACCAGCGACGGAACCGTCATCTCCGAGTCCGGTGATGGTACTGGTCCCGATGGTGCCGTAGAGTCCCAGGGATCAGTCAGATACGTCAGCCCCGAGGGTGAAGAATTTGTGCTCACCTACGTCGCCAACGCCGAGGGAGGATACCAGCCCGAGTCCTCTGCCCTGCCCGTCGCCCCCGAATTCCCCCACCCCATCCCCCAGTTCGTCCTGGACCAGATCGCATTCGCCGCCGAAGAGGACGCGAGACGTGGCGACAGCGACGAAGAACAAAGCTACAACTAAAATAAAATCGAAATGCGACCTCGATCAGAAATAATCGACCTTCTGATCAACGAAAGACCCCGAACTTTATGTAGATCGACTTATGAGCGATATGTTATGTTGTATATTTATTAAAATTCTGGTCAATATAACTGGTTCTTCATTTTTAAACCAAGAATGAAATTAGGCAACAACACACTACGAAAAAAGGCAAACCAATTGTGAGCACCCTTTTCTTTGTTGAGTGGGTGATTCATTGAATTTAGTACATTGAAAAGTATTTCTCATTGACGCGAAAGTGTTCTAACACGAACGAAATTTGCGAACATTTCATTTAGTAAACCCTGTTGATTGGCGTGGGCGGATTGCTCATACACACACACACACACATATATGTGCGTGTGAATATATTTTAATATATATATATGCTAATCAACATGGTTTACTAAACCAAAGAATTAGTTGATTGAATAATTAAAAGATTCTCCTCTTGATCACTCAACTATTATGCGGCTTTGGGCAAAAGTATGGATGCTGTTTTTCTCAATCACATTTTGTGTTTTTTTTTTTTAACAAAATGGAATTCTAGATGAATCACTCATTATACGTTTTAACCTACATACGGAACTCATATACTATGATGTAATGGGTTTCCAAACATTGATTTCTGCTTGGATGACGTAGTGCTAAGGAACAACATCACGGTTTGGAAGAACAGAGAAAGTGCAATCAGAGACCAAAATTTTTTGATGCTCCGCTCAACTCTTCACAAGTAGGAATTTAATGCCAATAAAAAGCATGCTGTTGCACATAATGTTCACACATAAGCCAAAAATAATCATCAAAGCTATAGGATGCCATGGACGCCTGTGAGTATAGCTACTTGCGGGCCATTCCACTAGGCATTGATTATGCATGCTTCTGGATTCTCTACAGCTCTATCTCAAGTCATAATTAAAGTAATCTGTTTATCAAAGTGGCCTATGTTGAAGAAAGAAGCGGAGAGACAGGTTCTTCTTATGCTCATCACGTGAATAATTTAAAGGTTTCAAATCAGGAGATTACGTTGCCCATCAGCTCAAATGTTCGCTCATTCACAATAAACCAGTCAACTTTTATAGCCCAGTGGATGCAAGCCATGTTCTCCTGAGAATTTCCGTAGCTTTCAAGAATATAAAAGGTTCATGGGTAGATGAACGCAGTCTACTTGTGAATAAAACAGGGAGTTCATTTGTCATCGTAAAGAATGGCAGATCCATGTTCATTAACAGCCATAAAGCACTACACTCGGTATCAGAAAAAACATCAGTTCGAAATCCAGAGCTATAATTTTGCTGGGAGTTGCGGCTCCTCTATATGAAACATAGAAGAAGGGCAAAAAATTAAATGGGAAAGTCTACCGCTCATAAATTTGCACTTCAATCGTAATCCCTTGGATTACTGAAATAAAAAACAATTACAGTCACAAAATCGAAAGTAAAAAGGGAGCGATCTGCAGAAATGCTTTCTGAAAAATGATACAAGAGGTGTTTGGTATTTTGAAAACCCATCATGCTTAAGACACAGACTCATATACAGAATGGAATTTCCTGGCTTCAGCAGAATGTTGAGAAAATTTGACAAAGCAAATGAAGTAGAATTAGAGTTTTATCCAAACAAACTATTTCAAAGATTCAATTCAACGGTATAGTAATGCAGAAGAAGAAATACGTTTTAAAGCGCTGATTATAAAATTATTTTGACTTCTTTCTCTGGTGCTGGCTACAAGAACACATGTGCACCCAACACCACACAATATTCCCGCTATTTGTCGAGCTTTCATACCTCCACTACGCCTGTTTCCTTTCATAAAACTTCTAACGTGCTTGTCTTAGTTTATTTCCATAAATACGAGTTGAACTTTGTGCCGTTATTATCAAGTAGAGTAAACTCAAAGAACACCCACCACTCGTCCCTAAATGACGTAAAAGTAAATTTAGAATTACGCCTACCTTAATTAACTCGAAATTTTTAGATGATGCAATAAGCCCTTCAGAGCGTACATCTTCGTAAATGGGCTACTCATTGTAGCAAATTCGGGATGACAAAAAGATAGGCGAAATTAAAAATACAAATTTTAAATTTGCTCTCTTATAAACTTCTCTGATTTCGCATTTATTGACGCCCGGTTTGGTTAGCACAGCGGCTTCTCTAATTCCATTATGCCTTTCAGCCCGTATTACTATACGGCTCACGCTAGTCTGTTCACTAGAACATTTTGGTTCACCCACACACAACGGTCAATTGCTTTCGTTGCGTCTTCCATTCCTATATTAACTCGGCCAAAGATTTAAACCGTTTATATTGGTATAAACTATTGTTATTCTAATTACTTGCACCCCAACTTTTCATAATTCAGTTTTCAGTTGAGGTGGTCGGGTGGTTAATTTTACTAACGTAACGCTTGACATCCAAAGTCAGTGCGGTTTTTGATTGTGAAAGAGAAGAAATCGTACCTATGAATGCGAACAGGCATTTGAATTATTTGTGTGTACCTATGTTTTGAGAGAGTTCACTAAAATGAGGTGACTAATAACTGCTCTGTAGTTTTGGCTTATAATAAAGCGACACTAGCATTTTAAGGCAGCAATTGCTGGTTCAGTTGAAAAGTTCATCGCTTTGAGTTCGACTTAAACAAAATTTTGGTTTGAAACAAGTGAAACTCCTAGGTTGCTCTCGATTTGTATTCAATACAGCACAACTGAGTGAAGTTACTCCCCTTTAACCAGTGGAACACCCTATTTCATGGCCATTTTTTTAACTGGAACACTTGAAGGCTTGTAAAATGATTAGCGTGTTATACTAAACTCATGAAAGTGTCAAAGACAAATTGTCGCCGTTTCCCGGACTTTGGTACGATCACTTACACTGAGTCGAAAATTTCCTAAACAGTACTTGAATCTTTTTATGTTCTATTGAATACATCAGTTGTGTTCGATCAGTTGAAACTCTGCTTCCTGGTGTCTCTTAGAAACGAAATCGAGTCTAACGAAAGATACGATATCGATTACTCTTCAAAATGGTGTATTGTATTGTTAAATGAAAAATCTCTAGCATGACGATTATGAACTGTACATATAAAATATGGGCACAAATGCAAAAAGGCTCCAATTGATGTTCAGCATTTATTTTACAAATAATTTACAAATGAAAAATGTTTAAACATGGGAACGATGACATACACACAAGAATTCACCCATAAATTAAGAGCATCAGAAAATTTGCAGAAGTTTAGTTGTAACGCCTCTCATCGGAGTCTCTCTGGGTGGCAGCGAAAGCGATCTGGTCCAGGACGAACTGGGGGATGGGGTGGGGGAATTCGGGGGCAACGGGCAGGGCAGAGGACTCGGGTTGGTATCCACCGGCAGCATCAGCGACGAATCTCAGTTCGAAGGGAGTTCCATCGGGGTGGGTGAAGCGGACGGATCCCTGGGTCTCGACGGCGCCGTCGGGGCCTGAGCCGTAGCCAGACTCGGAGGTGATGATGCCATCGCCAGTTTCGGTGTCGGTGCTGTACTGGCCAGCGGCGCTGGGGTACACGCGGTCGTCACGGACGATGGGGACCTCGTCGCTGGAGCGTGACAAGTACGCGGAGTCGGGGCGGGCGGCGGCCACGGCCAGGAGGCAGGCGAAGATGATCTGAGAAAAAAATGTTTACATTAGATATAAAAAAAGGGAAACAAGGTACTGATGAGTGATAGCGAACAATCAACTTGAAGGTAATGATTGAAGTCAAAGTGCGATGACAGCAATGGAACAATATGGGAAATTTAATTGCACAACGGTTAACTTTATATTTTAAATTATCTCAAATCAGAATTATATTTCTAAGCGTGTGCAGTAACATCGCCCTCTCAGATAAGCTTACTGTTTTGGGCAAAGGAAGCTAATTTTCTGAGAGTGATTTTACTCATGAAATGACATTTTTATCTGTATGATTCCCACTAATAGTTGAAATTTCTCGAGACTCAATCGTTGAACGAGAGCAGAAATTGCTGAGTTGAATTGTGAGTTTATAAACCGTATTTGATCATTCATAATTTACTGAGTGGGATGTCTTCACAAGGCAGCAGCGGGTGAAACAGAGGGCTAACTCACAGCGTTCATGTTGTTGACGAGTCTTGGGCTTGACTGATGCAGGCAAGCAGGAGCTGTGCTGTTATATAGCAGAGTTGGCCAAGAAATTAATGGGAGGGGAAGGTTGGTTTTATTGGGACAACTTGAGTCGGAGCAGCGCCCACTTGACCCCAGCTGAAGAGGTCGTCTAGTCAGGATCCCAAGAAGTTTTTCGATGTGGTGACCTGATTAGCAGGTGATTTTGACTGGCTAAGGTCACGATAGGACTTCACTCTGAATAACGGTACGGGATTTTTGTGTTAGGGAGGGAGAAGGAGGAGAAGGGAGGTTAGCTGGATGCAAAAAATATGTTAGCTGTTTTTTGTTTTAAAAGTAACTTCATTCTAATTAAAAGATAACGTTGCAGTCTAGTTTTTTAGTGAGCGTTAAGGTGGATCTGTTATTATGGTTAATGAGCATTGTGCCATACATTTGTTATTCCAGCATAGTTATCAAATGAGAATTGAGTTCAACAAAATGAAAGGATACACTGTAAAAATAGTGAAATTATAAAATATCTGTTCTAACTGCTCAAACATTTAATGGCTGGTGAAATTGAGAGCTTTTAAATTCAAGTGATTATTTTAACTTCATGTCTAATTTGATGACTAGTATTTCCAAGTGATTCAATGTGTAGGTTATCTAAATTTGTGAAAATAACTTGCTGAAATTTTCATTTCGTGTGTATATATGAGGAAGCTCGGATGAAGCTTTGGCTCTTCAGCGAAATAAATGACACGTACGCCGCATTTTTGTACAAGGGACATCCTTCGTACGTAAGCCTTACCTGTCCTAAGTTCAATAAAAGTAGTCATTCAGTAAAAATGCTCCTCTACTTTATATTTTGTGTTATTTATGCCCTGTCGGGCTTTTTAAAGCTCGCCACTTAGTGGCATTTACACCCTATTTTGATTCCGGGAACCACCTTATGTCAGGCTCCGACTTATAAGAATGTTTGTCATAACGTTAGCATAAGTAATAAACCATGACGGCTAATTTGACAAGCATTTGCTTCTCGGTCTAAATCTTCTTTTAGCAGCGATCATTGATTTTTTTTAACATTATTCATTTCTCTGATAGATTGATGGTGATCTTTTGCTGGCAAGCTTCTGTTTTTTAGATATCCAATTTGTTTAGTTGCAAAGTAATTTTGGTCGCACGATTGCTCATAGAAGTGCAGAAGATGAAGCGGTTTATAAAAAAAATTTCGTTAGCTACGAGTTTTCACTCTTCGCTGATATTAAATACCATTAAAAAATGCACCATCTCTGGCGAAATTTTTCCCCACTGTCTCCCTACTCAGTGGTTCCCTAGGTACATAATAAAAGACATTCATTTAATCTTTTCTTCAGCAAGATTACACACCCAACAATTCTCGAAAACAACGAATGCTGCAGTATACTCACCTAACAAATGACAGTGAGAGGGACTACGTAGTTAAAACTTTGGACTCCCCATTTCAATTATTCTTCCCGTTAGATCTCATGATGTTTATTCCATAAAGGATGTCAAATCAATTCAACGTAACCAAATAATTCCCCTTATCAAACGTGCTTGCTTTTTTACGCCAGGTTCCGATCTTGCACAGCTTAGTTTTGAATTCTGTGTAGGTCTGGTGGCAGCCAAAATGATAGTCTAAATCCAAAATCTGAGTGATGAGTTATGTTTTTTAAATTTTTGTTAGTGCGAGTAAGCGATTGTGGTTGATTGTAGTGCATACAATACTAGTAAAATGCGAATTTCACTGTTTTTAAGGGTGAATCACCCATGACTGTTACACCTTCACCTGTCACTATCAAACTTCAGTGACGCACCCAACACAGGCCTGGCGATGACCGTCCCAAAGCTGGTGGTGCAGACATGTTTAGAGCTAGAAATAATGCGTCAGCAAATATTTTGCACGAAATTATTTGTTGTTGTGGATTTTTATACAAAAGCTTTTAAATGAGGAGGATTTACTTGAGCGGATACTGACGGACATGAATGATTGTTATGTAACCTTAAAATGTTTTCATGCCATAAGTGTCTTCAAGCTCTGAGTGGAATTTCAATAAACACGATGACTTATTTGTGTGCAAAACCTCGTACAGAAGCGTCTTCAACATTCAAATGCCCTACACCTCAAAGAAAGATATTTAAAAAAAATTGCTTTTGGAATTGTATCTACGTAAATATAAACAAGTAACATGTAATAATATGAAATTCTTGCATTGATGTAAAACATTTATTTTGAGCCTGTAGTCAACTCACTGAAATAACTCGTAGAGAGAGACTTCATCCAACTTAAAATATTTTCTCCCGAGTAAATAACAACCTCGAACATCCAGATGAAATTGAAGATGATGTAAACAAAAGTTCTTTGTCCTGCTTTCATCCTATTTGTGTACCGCTCGAAACACAAGTCTATTTTTGGGCTGAATTTCTAAAAATACTCAAGTTCGAGTAAAAAAAAACAGTTGAATCGTAGACGGCTGTAGTTAGGTTGTAGGGTGCCGACAAATTTTCTACCCCATAAAACATTTTCGTTACCTGTCAACCTATGCATTCAAATTTCATTTTACTTGTCACTTCCCTGTTTTAGGAGTGCAGTTTTTCACATTCACTCTCACACCTTGTGTTATTGACAGTAATGTCATGAACTAAATTCGATCTACCCACTTCTAGATCATTAGAAATGTACAAGATAATTTAATTTTATTTATACAAACTACTCAGATGCTGTGTGTTCCGCTGCTTTCACATTTTTTTCAAGGGAGAGTTTATGATCCGAAATGGAGAAAAATGTAACACTACAATTTTTGATTTAGTTCTATATCAATTTAATCGTAGAAGCTGAAAATCAATCCATCTCAACCATATCGAGAGGCATTCGCTCATTTTTTACTCTTGAAGAAAGAAACTTGAAAATCATGCCGTCGTAAAATGCATTTCACCTGAGAAGCTTTTTTTCGCATTTTTACAAAGCACGGGCGTTTGCTATCATTACATTCATTTGCAAATTTTGTCATAAGATGTAAAGGCTTTTGTAGCATTCAATCTCCCCCTGTAAATACTTGAGCACTCTACTACGCGCTACATAATATACACACGATTTTAAAGATTATACAACCCAAATTCGAGCTCTCTGATTTCGATCATTACGTCGAGAAAAGTAGTTCACTAACCAGATGAGGATGCTTCGTAATGATATTGTGTTATCCCTTTCCTAGAGTAAAACACTGCGTGGACTTTCTAAATACAAGATCATGCAAAACAGAATTAAAGAAAACACAGTTTTAGTCTTTCTGCATGTATTTTCAAAACAAAATCATTCATAAATACAAATATTTAGAACAGTTTCATTCAGTGAACAAAAACCATGTAATTGGAAATCGGTCTCCTATTCGATAAAAAGTTTAGTTGTAACGCCTCTCATCGGAGTCTCTCTGAGTGGCAGCGAAAGCGATCTGGTCCAGGACGAACTGGGGGATGGGGTGGGGGAATTCGGGGGCAACGGGCAGGGCAGCGGACTCGGGTTGGTATCCACCGGCGGCATCAGCAACGAATCTCAGTTCGAAGGGAGTTCCGTCGGGGTGGGTGAAGCGGACGGATCCCTGGGTCTCGACGGCGCCGTCGGGGCCTGAGCCGTAGCCGGACTCGGAGATGGAGATACCGTCTCCAGTTTCGGTGTCGGTGCTGTACTCGCCGGCGGCGCTGGGGTACACGCGGTCGTCACGGAGGATGGCGACCTCGTCGCTGGAGCGTGACGAGTACGCGGAGTCGGGGCGGGCGGCGGCCACGGCCAAGAGGCAGGCGAAGATGATCTGTTATAAGGGAAATTTAGATTTTCACTTCCTGAACAACTGTGATTTTACTATCTTAAAAGATCGATGTCCCACAAACAGGTACTCTCAGGCACCTCATTTATTGAAATCCTACATGAAAATGGGTCTAGTGTTTTATAAGTAATTGAATGAATCATGAGCCTGAAGTTACGCACTACTTTTGAGTCTTTCAGATTTCTATCGCCAAGGAAGTTTCTTACATTTCTAAACGATATAGCCTGACATGGAATCAGGTGATTTCTAAATAATGTTAAAGTCAAATTGATGATGAAAACGAAACCATCGGAAGACCCTTTTTGAAGATAGATGACGATCTTCACTAACCTGACATGACTTTTTATTCGTGAAAATGAATGGGTAATTGAAACAGAAAGCCTTGCTGAGAAAAAAGCAGTACAGAGTCTTTTCGAAGCTTCTGAACAAAGCTAGCAAGCATTCATTCCCGTAATGTTGCTTGCTCAATTTATCATTATCAAAATTCGAATTAATAATTATTAAGAGGAGTCTTGATTAGCATAGTATTAAAGTTCCCATGTAAGATGTCCTATCAGCTCAAACTTCGGGGAGGATAATGACAATAAAGGAGTCTGTCATGAGCTAATGCAGATATGAAGTACATGATTATTGAACATTCGGTAAACAAGTTCAAGCAATCTATCACAGCATGACATTGTACTCAAAACATATGTTACTTGGGGAAAGAGTAGCTTTCCATTGACTCGGTTGAAACCATTATGAAATGGTTACTCTTAACCAAAAAGGTATGATGAGCTAAAATTAAAGCCCAACAAATTTCTTTTCTCTTTACGGGCTTACCAGGAAGAATTTCAGATTTTGGTTAATTTAATTCTAAATCATTTTTAATGAATTGGTAGGTTATCGACCACTGCTTTCAAAATTTGAATAGACATGGAATGACCTCATGTGAAATCGGGACTCACGCAGCAAATATTCTGCATCTTAAGGTGGCCCAAAAGCAAAAAACAATAACTTGAGGGTAAAAAATCCTGTATTGTTGCTGTGATGCATATTTCTGTGGCTCAGATGCCGTCAGCAGTCACAAAAATTAAATAATAAAATGCGAGTAGCTTAGTCACGCTGATGTCCAATGCGTAAAGGTCCTCGACCCTAAGCCTAGATTGGCTTGAGTTCTAAGGGAAAGTTACGAATTAGCTAAAAAGATTTTAGAGAGTGAACTTACAGTGTTCATGTTGAAGGCGAGTCTTGAGCTTCACTGATGCAAGCAAGCAGGAGCTGAGCTGTTATATAGCAAAGCTGGAGAGCAAGTTCAAGGCGGGGGAAGATTGGCTTTCTTGGGACAACTTGAGTTGATGACCCCGCTACCCTCCCCCTGGAGGGGTGTGGTCGAGGTTCGTAATGAAGGTTTTTTTGGGGGAGTTGACCTCTTAAACTGTTCTACTTAACACACTTCAGATAAATTCAAAGCCATGTCTTAATAATCCAGTTATTGTACCATCCAGGGGAATGCTAACGGGAACAGGAAGAAGAGTAGAACAGTAATCAGGTCAAAACGATATTGGAAACCAGGCTTTGTTTTTGCCTCATGTGGTGCCCCGTAATTTGTTCATGTTTCATTGGGCTCAATTGTAGCGAAAACGATTTATATGAACCATGAGGAGATGAGTAGCTGCATCATTGTAGGAGCTTTCATCACTCAGCACACTTTAGGAGAATGGTGCCTTTTAGAACTCTACGTTTGTGACTCTCTTTTTGCGACCAGTTATTTAATAAGACAATCCTTTATTTTTAAACTTTTGTGAGTAGTTTTTTATCATACCAAAACATTCTTTCAATTTCCAAGTAATTCATTCTTCTAAAATTGTGAGTGAAGAATTCTTCGGATAATCTTCGGATATATGGATAGATATTTTTGGCAGGCTTTCCCTCCTCATGCTCAGAGTGATTGAGTACCGAGTGCGCATAATTTTATTCGTGTGCAAAAAAGTGGAATAAACTCAGGTTTGTAAGCGGGATTTGTTGCTCCTGACTTCGCTTAAACACATGCTCTGACTACATATCTGTGATTAAAATTAGGATTTTTTGTACTGTTGAAGCAGTACTTGGTTTTTTACTCTTTTTTGCATTTGTGTGAGAGCGATTCTCGTTTAGCCTTTTTTACCGATACTTTGGATCATTTCGTTGACGATATTAAAGGTTGAGTCTCATCTTTCTTTAACTCCTTTTTGTCGTTTGTCTATCGTTAAATTTTATTTATTTTCGAGTTATTTTGCTTTGCTGGAAGTCGTTTGTTACTCCTGATGAATTAGAAAATTTATTTGAGCGTCTATGAAAAAGTAACGAATTAGGTAGTGCCGAAAAGAGGGAGAATGAACTCAGAGGAATAATGTTCGTATAATTTCACTGATGGTAGAAAACAATGAGGATGAAAATGATGACTACCGAATGAGACATTGAAAATCTTCAAAAATATTTTCGGTTTTTGTAGGTCTTACTGAGCTTTTCTTAAATTAAGAACTGCATTCTGACAATTCATGAAAACCAGCAAGTCTAATGAAGTTTTTTCACTGTTTCAATCGCAAGGGAAAAAAATTTTGAGCGTGAATTTATTTTCTATAAATGAAATAAAAAATAAGTAACTAAATAAAAATTCTCCGACGTAAATTTTTGCTAACAACACAGGCAAAGATTCTTTAAAAAACAGGAACATCTCATCTCGATAAGTTTTTAAAACTCGGCGTCTTCGAGCCACAAATTCGACCTTAGGTGACGATTGAATTCTTGGGATGACTGAACCGACTATTAGCCACTCCCTCCCGTCTGCAAATTAGTACAAATTAAGCAAACTGCTCAGCAATGTGAACTTAAACTCACAATATCAATCACATGGTATCGTAGATACTCAAATCACCACCTATTACATCTCATGGCTGATAAAATAAACACGAGGTCAAGATGAGGAGATTTTTTCGATAAAGTCGAAGGCCATGTGAGTCTGATTGGAAATTCTTGGTTGCACCATCAGTGTCAAACGACACTTCATGGCGAGCAGAAAAAGTGTTTTACGGTATCTTGACTCAAATTCCAGCCCACCTAAGGAATGTGGAGTTGCACATCGTGGCTTAACCGCGACGCTGAGAGGCTGCTTGACGCGGTCAGCTGTTTGGTCAGGGATTTGCTTGCGCCGCAGGGAAGGTCAGGCGGCCTAAAAAGTGAAATTTTCACTGTATAACTGGGTCGAAAATTTTTAGGGTTAAACGAGTCCTACTTAAGCGATGCTTTTTAGCTTCTAGAGCAGTGGTTTTAACCTTGTTGGAGTAACTGAACCCCACATGCATTCATCAAATCCTTCGTAGATGGAAAAATAAAATGTGTTTTTTTCTTCATATTCAAAACATATGTATAGAACTTTATCCTGTATAAGTGCATAAACTGTACCATGCCGAACTCAGGGGTTCGACTCACCGAACCCCTGGGGTTCAATCGAACCCTGGTTAAGAACCACTGATCTTGAGAGAGAAACTAGAAGAGAGGTGCTAAGAGAAATAGAGCTAGAAAACCCTGGACAGAGGAGTTTGGTTCGAAAGACCTACTTCACTAGACCAACTTGAATCAAAAGAGAGCGACAGAGCATGAAATTTGTAATTAATTTCTCAATACACCAGACTCATAACAATGAAAACTCACTTCGAGCTTACGCTATTCACGTTTATTCACGCTATACAAATTTTCGCTTAATTAGATATCAGAAAACGGGTTTCATTATGCGATTAATTTATGATTCCATTAGTAATCCCTCAACCAGTAACGGCACCAATACAACGTGTAAAAGATAGGTGATCTTGGCTGTAATATTACTAATTAAGTATTCTTTCAGCATGATAAACATTTTAGCTACTGTTGCTTTCACTTCTCAATTGCCGACAAAAGAGTGGACAAAGACAAACTAGGAGAAAAATTATCGCGAACTGAATGATGGTAAAATTATTTTTCTAGTCCGTTCGAATGAACTCTAGCGTTTGCTTACAATTATTTTGATTTCCAAATCGTTACCTAGAAAAGAAAGAGTGAAATGAAGGTTCGTTGAGTAGGATGATCTCCCTATTTCATCTTGTTTCGGCAACATTCGTTCAAATCGTGATAGATTAGCGCAAAAGCCTCGTGGCTTATTTGGCTCACCATGCTAATATTGTTGACCATTTGATATTATATACACATTTGTACTTTATATGTAAAAACAATATGCATATGATAACTAAATCAACCATTTAAATCTCTCAAGTCTTTCCTTCCCCTACCAGCCTTCTCAGTTTGCGACATGAGCGGAGGAAAGTGAAACATAAAGAAATAGCAAGTCATTTCCTTCCAAACGAGTGGCTCTTCCTTCCTTTCTTTAGTCTAGCCATGTCGCATCTGTAAGATTGTAATGTCTTACTCTGTCCTATTTATTTGCTGTACGATGACTGTATTATCAGATTTACTTCTACAAATTCACAGTCGATTGTTATTTAGTAGAATTCAAGCAAATGATATTCAAATGCAATAAATAATTGAATTGAGAACTGCTCAATAATTATTGTGAATCATGTTTTCAAACCTATAACCAACTAAAACCTAGTCGTCAGGATAATAAAAAATGTCAGAGATAATTATTATATAATTGAACATAATAATTATCATTACTTGTTTAAGATCACCGCCCCGTAAAAATTATTTGTCAAGTCAAAACATACAAAAACTTGACTTTTTCACCTAACCTAACCCATCCTAATATATCATAACGCAACTTAATCTAACCCAATCTTTCATGCTTTCAATAACATCAAAAGAATAATAAGCTTGATAATAATCTCGTCATTTTGGCTTCGACACTCAAGTCCGACAATATCAGAAAACGAGGGGCTTGAGAGGGACGCAAGCACCGCCCGCCCATCCGTTCACTTTCTGGAAAGGTCAAAAAATACCTTGGTGAATTCTGTCTTAAAATATGAGGTGTCCTTTAATAAGCCGTGTCGTAATACACACGTTGCTGCAAACATGCAGCACGTAAAATAGAGATATTGTAATATACTACAGGTCGTAATTTACACGGTGTTGTAATTTTCATATCCCTGCTCGGTATGACGACAATCGCGTATGGTGCAAGCGAATTGTTTTTTGAATACTTACTTCCGTGCATTACTGTGCCTGGATCTCCAGTGCAAGAGAAATGGAAAACAACACACTTGAATAGCTCTTAAATTACGAGCAGTTTTATACTCTAACTTTGGGGCAAACTTCAACTTGATATAATTTTGAGATTATTGTCTAAAATTTTGTGAAAAAAAAATAATCGTTCATATTTCTCTTCTCACATTGTACTTATGGAGTTCCACGGAGCGATTACGCACGTGTATATTGCAGGTGTAGTCGTCTCATTCCTCATTCACGCACACATCGCACCACGGACACAACGCACCACGCACACAACGCATCACGCACACAACGAATCATGCACACAAGGCACCACGCACACAACGCATCACGCACACAACGCATCACGCACGCAACGCATCACGCGCACAACGCATCACGCGCACAATGCATCACGCACACAACGCATCACGCGCACACAGCAACAGTGACTCACGCATCAGACGTAGGTGGCACGTCACGCATCACTCCCACGCTCACTGAAGAACATGAGCCGTCACGTGTTGAACCTATAGCGAAAATGACTAGAAAACATTATGGTGTCAAGAAAACAAAATGACGTCATGAACAAAAGAAGACGTTTATCATGCGCTTCTGTTACTTTTTGCAGTCTCCTCATAGGAATAGCTATGTAGCTGATGGCATTCTTGCTTAATTAATTATACTGCACGAGGACTTATGACGTCATAGTACATGCGGTGGTTTTGAATGCATAGAGTGATCGTACACGCATATATGACCCAGAAAAGTAGAAATACAATGGAATGTCTTTATTCTGCGTAATTTGTCATTCATAAGTACTTCCCGTGATATAATCAACCCACAAAATGAACTAAATGCAAAATATGTTTCCAATGCCATTAATATTTATTTAATTCATCTAAGATGTACGAATATGCATAATTATGTAATTGTGTATAAATCCCAGACACGCGCTCAGTGCATCACGCACACAGCATTTCACGAACAAAAAACATTGTTACGACGCTTCTAACATTATTTACAGCATAATACGTGGCATATTTTGGCTCTGGCATAACCTTCGTAGACTCACTATTATTTTCTCATTTGTGAGAATGCATGAAATCATACATGCACATTTGAAGTGACGCATGCAGACAACGCCTGAAGTGATGCAGGAAGCACTTGAAGAAAAGCTAGTAACACGTGACGTGATGCACGCAAGACTTTAAGTGATGCAGACAACACCTACAACACTTGATATAACGTAGGTGATGCAGACAACACTTACAACACTTGATATAACGTAGGTGATGCAGACAACACTTACAACACTTGATATAACGTAGGTGATGCAGACAACACTTGAAGTGATGGATGAAACACTTGAAGTGATGTGCGTAGCATTCGAAGTGATGTAGACGACACTAGAAGTGATGTAGACGACACTAGAAGTGGTGTAGACAACACTTGAAGTGATGCAGACAACCACGAAGCAAAATTAAAGTTGACATGAGACCCTCCCGCTCTCTCCCCCGCAACTCCTCCATCACGAGTTCACTTTTACTTTCTCACATGATGCACGCCGGCCGGCCGTTGCTGTGTGTGTGTCCGTATAAATATTAAATTTTGCGCGGTATTGCGATGCAGAGACGAGGTCTAACAAGGGTATGGCGCTCGGCAGCACAGCTCTAAAATGAAGGGGGAAAACACCAAATTGGCCGCGGGTCGCCCACTTGCTCACGACACTTTCGCCGCCGCGTCTCCGGCAAAGGAAACGTCCTGACTTGCGCAAGTCTGCTCGGCGCGGCGAAGCTCTTTTATAAAGGGCGGTGAAATGGTGGCTTCTCCAATGTTCTTCTCTTGAAGGACCAATTATTATTGTTGTTTGGGGCTCGATGGGCGATCAGCACGATTAAATGTTATATTCCCCAGTTAAACTATCGCTGATTGTGTTTTATTAGGACTAAGACTGAGTAGTGTAACTATCACGAATTTATTTTATAAGGGCGTGTGATTTTACAATCGAGCAATCAGTGTTTTTCTATATGGACTCCAGATTGCTCATTTAATCTATGTCTGGTTCCTTTTCTTTCGGCTCAAGATTGAGCAATTCAGCAATCTCTGAGATTTGTCTAATGAGGTGCAACGTTGTGCTTTAATTTCATGCGTTTCATCACCTTCATTTATGTGAAATAATTATTGCGTTTGCAGTCGTAATAAATTAGTTGAAAGCATCAGTTGGTTTAATTGGCAGACTAATCATGGCTCACTTACTCAATTTTTCTTCTCACTCCTTGATGAATCAGAAGGTATTTCTTCTCACAGTAAATTATATACTAGAGGTAGCAAAACTTTCTACCCCATAAAACATTTTCGTCACCTGTCGACCTATGCATTCAAATTTTATCTTACTCGTCAGTACATAAAGTGTTTCTTTCTGCTGACTACATGTAGTTCGTTTTGCACGTTTGAACATGTTCACTGTCAACTGATTAACGCTGAAATGTTCCATCACCTCTCAAAACAAAAATTGTATTGTCACCTGTCAACACAAAAATTTCCATGTCACCGGTCAACACGAAAATTTCCCTGTCACCGGACAACACGAAAATTTTCGTGACCCGTCAACACAACAATTTCCAGCCACCTGTCACCACAAGGAAATTTTTCTCCAGATTTGATATAATACATGGTAACATTTAAAAATACATAGTAACATAATACATAGTAACATTAATACATAGTAACATAATTCATAGTAATATAAATACATAGTAACATAGTAACATTTATCAGAAATGTTCCATCACCTCTCAAAATAAAAATTTCATTGTCCCCCATCAACACAAAAATTTCCCGACTCCTGTCAACTCATGAAACGTTTTTGTCCAGATATGATTTACATAGTAACATTTACCTAAGCACATAAGCTGCACTACTTTCTTGTGAAAGAGAAGTCAGTGGACCCAGTTATTGAGCAAAATAACTTCAATTATTCACTCTAATGGAATAACTATTTGATTAAGTAAAGGATCACATTGAAATTCTGAAAACTTAGTGAAAAATTATATTAATAGGTACAGGAAATAACGAACTGCAACAACATTGTTTTCATTGATTTTATTCTTACCAAGATGAAGAAATTTAAACGGTCACGCTAGTTATTGCTAAGAACCAGAAGTTTTTTAAGGGATGCTGGTAAAAAACGTATTAGAGAATAATAGGCATCGATTTTATCACCCACTGATTGGTTGTCTGCAATTTTATTTTCAATGTAAAATTGTCAATCATGGAAGATCCCCCTCAAAATTGCAGGATAAAAATCTTAAAATTCTATTCGCAAAATTATTTGAACGTGCTTTGTAGTTCATTTAATGTGACCGTTGCCTGGAGCGATTATCTCGGGTTTAGATAAGAAAGGCTCTATGTAGTTGTTATAAAACTAATACAAGATAAAATATTTTTTTCCCCATTTGGGCCGAAGTTTTCTTTTGAAAATGCTATGAAATGCTTGATAACGACATTTGCATATTATTTTCTTGCTCGTACCAATTGATTGTGGAGTATTTTCATTTTGTAAGTACATTAATTAAGCACTGTAATTTAATTTAGTAAATAAGTACATCAACTTACACAGTATTTGAAACTTGCAAACTTTACAGCCATGCAGTGTACGTGTGAAGAAAGTCAGATGGTATGAAATCTTTTAAAAAATTTGAATTTAACAACTTTGAGAGCTTGCTCCCTCTCCTTTACTTCGAAGATGTAGGTCACAAAAATCTTCACGCTTTATCTGATTTCAAGTTAGAAAGAATAAGTTTCACACAAGTGAATCGGCTTATTTTTTCTCGAAATTATAATTGAACGTGAATTAAATCTGACCTATTCTAAAAGTATTCGTAACTTACTCGAAAAGTCAGGTGTCCATTTACGCTATTACAGACGAAGATAGTCTATAATCGTCGGAGAAAATATCCTGACATTGACCTCTTTCCTGAGAGCTGCATGGGCGAACAAACAAAGGAAGCTCTGTCGGGCGACACTTTTATCATTTTTTATTTTTTTTTGAGGAAGAAACGAAGAAAGGGTTTTGGTATTTTTGAACCAACCAAAGAATCATTGCTTGGGTTGTGCTCTACCATCACATAGATGGAGCAGGATTGCCAGGATGGAGCAGCATGGAGCAGCATGTGCTTTTACTGGTCAGAATGACAAAATTTTGACAATTTCAGATGGAGGCTCATTTGCGAATTTCAGCACAAAAGAGGACATTTTAATAACCATTGCGTGCCCTATATCAGCACGAAAGTAAATAAAAAGAGTTCAAACCATCAATATTGTCATGTTTTTTTCATTCTGTTCAAATTTTCAAAGTAAATTACAATTAAATGTACTAATCATGCAACAGGAATTCTACATGGGTGGCATCTTTCTTCAGTTTAGTGACCATGTACATTAAAAATGTAAGTCCAGAGTTGATTCATTTGAATAAAAAAAAAATTCTTAGGCTGAAAAACATCGGATTCCAAACTACACTAATTAAGCGAGCTAAAAACACTTCACACTGGATACATGCCACCAAATGTAAGAAATTAGGTTTTGTAATATGTCAAAAAGATCACTGAAACTTTTCACTGGCAATTAGCAATTTATTTTGCTTAGTCTTTCACCAAAATTCCTATTCATTCCTAAATTTTTCAACACCTTTCGACAGTAAAATAATCATTTTACACTAATTTCAGATCGTTTGACTTACCTCGTGAAGATTTGGAAGCCATCGCGTAAACAAAAATGATCCAATCCATCATTTCGACTGGACACTATAAAATATTTCACTTAATATTTTACACGACCAGAGCCCTTGAAGGATCGACTAACCCAAATATTATTTTAATGTCAGAAAAATTCAACTCATCCTTCCAACCGATGAATTTTTGCCAAAAAAATCCCCACTACCTGTAGTGGACAGTAAAAATTTATTGATGATAATGCTTCTAACTTCTCTCTCAGAATTTGCAAGTTTTAATTGTTCAGCTTGTATTTTGAGACCGAGAAGAGATAAGGGTAGAAATTGCAGCGACAAATCAAATAAAGCATTTCTTGAGATTCCCAACATTGCAAGCAAAAAATTCCGCGTTCATTTACTCGTTGGTGTAGGCTGATTAACTCCAAAGCATTCCCTGGAACTCAGGAAATGCCTACCAGCCATTCACCCTCTATCCAATCAAGTCATAAAGGTAATAAATGGCCCTTCCAATGCTCAAAACAAACATTGCAAAAAATTGCAGTTTTTCTTCGACACAGGAGATGATGTTTTCAGAAGGAGAAATGAATAATCTTCGTATGGCCTCAAGGTCAGGAAGAGAATTTTAAGTGAACGTTCAAATAATATGTTAGTGACTGACAAATAGGAACCATTGTTGATGCGAACCTTCAGAAGGCTCATCAAAATTCATTCAACGTCACTCTCACTTGGCGTCCAACATGTGGTACATGTCTGGCCCATGTCAGTGCGTGAGATAAAATAACTTTTCCGATGACAATCTTTATTTCCTCACCGTCCAATTTCATGCTTCGAGCGCTCAGTCACATCACGCATAAAAGACGCTGTTATTTTATTGTTTTCCTAATGTTTAGTCTCTTCTTTCAGTACCCACAAAAACGCTTGAGCGTAGGGCAATGAGACGCTCGGCTGCACAAGCTGCGTTGATTTGGAAATGCGGAGCCGGGACGCTGGTATCCATTCTTCCTTTTCTCTGAAGTGACTGGCCAGTTTTGTCTGGGGCTCACTCTTTGCTACCTTCCGGCTTCCGATCTGTCTATCTTCACTGTCGCGATTCTGAGCAGCTGTCATGTTTCATTTCTTAATGCTATCATTACAAAAAAAAATCTGAACTCGATTTTCAATTTTCTTCATCCTAATCATGTCATTCTAAGCCTCGCCTGATTTCACTCGGTAAATCTTGCAGAGGATTTCCACTTGCTCCTCAACATCAACTTCAGTGCCTCTCGCACATTTACCTCAGCATTTGACACAACCTATACGCACAGGCGAGCGCACGTGACTCGAATGCGTGTGCTTGTGAGTTTGGTTTTTGGGAGAGCAAAAAAGTGTGGTGGTGCCTACAAAGTTCATGACGTGTGTGCCTTCCTGACGTAAGTAAGTACTGGCAAAGTAACTGGTCTCTTTCACCATAGATATCACTCTAGCAAGTACATTTCCACTACTCACAGAGTGACTTGTTATGGGGGATTTAGCCTATACTTCTACCATCTTTTCTCCAACTTCAACCACAACTATTGCTTTAGCTGCTACGAAAATCAACTACAACTGTCACTTCTTCTAATACTGTTGCTTATGCTGTTGTTCTCAGTAGTATTCCAATCACTCCGATTATCATCAACGATAGCAGTATCCTTGAGGTGAAGCTAATATACGATTGAAGACCGATCATCTTCGGCTAAATTAAAATGAATACACTCTGATTAACAGAAGTTCAATTGAGAAATTACATTCACGCTCCGCAATATTCCATACTCAGGCGGAATAAACATACACAGAGTTCGCACAGTTGTGACAGCCCACATCAATCCATCCAGCCCTTAATTTTAGGGCTGTCTGCCAAATGGGCATACGCCGACCTCAATTTTAGGGCTGTCTGCCAAGTGGGCATGCGCCGCTCTCAATTTTGGAGCTGTCTGCCATGTGGTCATGCGCTGCCCTCAATTTTAGGGCTGTTTGTCATGTGGGCATGCGCCGCGCTCAATTTTAGGGCTGTCTGCCATGTGGGCATGCGCCGCCCTCAATTTTAGGGCTGTCTGCCATGTAGGCATGCGCCGCTCTCAATTTTAGGGCTGTCTGCCACGTGGGCATGCGCTGCCCTCAATTTTAGGGCTGTCTGCCATGTGGGCATGCGCCGCCCTCAATTTTAGGGCTGTCTGCCATGTGGGCATGCGCCGCCCGTTCTTCCATCCCAAGCCGTTGCAACACAGCCGTCCAGTCAAGCAGCCTCGCCGCCTTACTAGTTTTCCCTCCCTTGCGAGTGCTCCCTCTATGTCTGCCTTGAACTTCTCTATGTTTGCTATATAACCGAGGCCCGCTTCAGCGCTTGCATCAGTCAACCTCGAGACGCTCGCCTGCAACATGAACGCTGTAAGTATGAGGTCTTTTGGAAGGAAACAGTCGCTAAGACTCGAAGTTGACCTGCCTCACAGGGCTTGGTCTACTCTGACTCATTACATGAGTACTCCATTGGGACTTGAATTTAATAATTTATTTACGGCACGAGATGCAGCATTAGATTGTTTCTTAGGTCTAGTACAATTATTGATACATATGAAGAATAAAGTAATGACATCGGTTTTTTAATTTTCAGGTTCTGAAATAATGAAAATGTTTTTGCGCAATTTGAATTTTAAAATTTTGGAGAATACATAAGGCCAATTATAGATCTTCGATTTTGTTATTACAAAATTTTATTCACAAATAAAGTAATCATAAAGCCCATCGGCTGTGAAAGCATGTAGAAATAAATGTTCATATTTTGGTGGAAATAAATATCAAAATAACTATGTCCATCCATGCTATTTATTTCTGGAATTGCTGCCATCCGAAAGTTTGCCTTTCTTATTTTTTTTTTTTTGACTATCAGCGTGAGGCACAAGACCTTATTGATGCACTGCAGCCTAACGAAAATTGTTATTTTACCTCTTTACAAGGTGGACTTTGAATAACTTTTGATGAAGTTTAAAATTACATTCATTACACTGACATTCAAACATTATTTCCCTTAGTTTTAAAAACGAATTCTTGAGAACAACTTTGAGTCATCTAACTAAATGATAAAACGTAAATGAACATTTCATATCAACAAAGACCATAAAAAATGTTTTGAAGAGTTTGAAAAAGACGAGGAAATTTTGAGTCATGTTTTTTCTACAGAGACTTTTTTGAGTTTTTCTTGCGCTGAGAACCGTTAAAAGAAGTTGAAGAACCGAGATAACCAGGAGGATCAAATCAAAATTTTCTTTTTGCTAACCATATGTTTTTCGTTGCCCAAATAAATGAACGTAGGGACATATTGCGGTTTATCATAATGTGGAAGACCATTGAATAACGCTTTTATTTCTGCAATTTAGCAAGTTCTTAATCCATGTCTAAATGATCCATTGTACAGTCGGCACAAGTGTGCAAAACATTTTCCACAATCTATGTAACTGTGACTCAATGCAGTATCAAATACAGAATGGACACATCTTTATGTTGCAAACAAGCTCAGTAACGAAACGATCGTTTTTTTCAATCGGTTTCAAACGGTATTGTTACTTTTCTCTTTTATTCCCTGTTGAGTAATTGATAAACGAATCTACTTAGCTTATAAAGCTAAACGGAAAATTTCTAAACGAAAACGTAAAAAATTCATACATGTATTAAAAGTGTTACGAATAATTCCTTGGCAGCAGCAGAATTTCAAAGAATAGAATGCACAAAATTAATACCAGACTCTTTATAGAAGTTTGTGCCATGAATGAAGCAGTGCTCCTGAAACGTTCAGCAACTTCTTGATCACGTTCTCGAAATGGAAAATTTTTTGTATAAATGAACATGAACGTATTACTAAATTCGATTTATCAGTTTTCAGTTTGGATGATCAGTTTCATTTTTTATTATTTTTTAACTTCTATTTACGTGAGACTAAATATGAGCAACGACAAAACAAGAAATCTTCGCTATCCATTTTTTAAACATTTTACACAGCCAATTAATCCTTCAAGCAAACAGCTTGACACTATAGCTGCAGAGAATAACGAATGGTACAAGTAAGGACAACCTTCATTCTCTATCTTACCTTGAGTTTCATGCATCTGCAGTCATAATGACTGTCTGATGATAGCAAGAACCTTCTCAAACTAAAATGAACGAAAAGAAAAACTCATCACCCTTGAAAATAAAATTTTTAAAACTAAGTCGTTCTCTCAATTGTTCAGGCCTACTAAATACGAGATCCGAATTTTAAATGTTTCAAAAAGGTTTCAACTTAAAATGATCTCCGCTGAATTCGTTATCCTCAACTTGCAACTATTTCATGGAATTTAAAATTTACTTTCATATTTTTCAGATCATCTTCGCCTGCCTCTTGGCCGTGGCCGCCGCCCGCCCCGACTCCGCGTACTCGTCACGCTCCAGCGACGAGGTCCCCATCGTCCGTGACGACCGCGTGTACCCCAGCGCCGCCGGCGAGTACAGCACCGACACCGAAACTGGGGACGGCATCTCCATCTCCGAGTCCGGCTACGGCTCAGGCCCCGACGGCGCCGTCGAGACCCAGGGATCCGTCCGCTTCACCCACCCCGACGGAACTCCCTTCGAACTGAGATTCGTTGCTGATGCCGCCGGTGGATACCAGCCCGAGTCCTCTGCCCTGCCCGTTGCCCCCGAATTCCCCCACCCCATCCCCCAGTTCGTCCTGGACCAGATCGCTTTCGCGGCCACCCAGAGAGACTCCGATGAGAGGAGCTACAACTAAACTCAATCCAAAAATTAGGTCTTTCATAATGAAATTCATGGCTAAAGGTTAATAAATGTGCCGTATTGTTCAAATTACTTTATTTATTTATTTATGAATTTGTTTTCAAAATAAATGTTCACTTTACGAATTCCTATATTCTTTGTCCTTTAGCATATATACCAAACACGAGAGTATAATTGCTTTCATATTCATACGTATATCCTTTTTTTAGATGAATATTTGGCCCAGATATCATTTTTTTACGCTAGTACGTATGTAAATCCCTTTTTCTAACATACTACTATTTATAAATGACTGTGGTCGACTGTGAAATCTGTGCATAGTTAATTTAGGTTGATCTGCGAACTTCAATGATAATTAACTGTTAATTCAAAATTAGTTGGTTTCACACTGAACTTTTTTTGGGAGATACAGAAGTACGTTTTTAGCGTAAAAATCCACTTTTGCAAAGTTCCACACAGATCCATTCTAATTCACTATGGTCATGTACTTCCTGGGCTCCAAATGCATGCTAATTTTACGGCATCACAAATGACATTATTTCCAATAGTTTTGGAAGATAGTCACACATTACCTAAAATCCAAACTGTACGGTTGAAACAAATAATAACATGTAAGAAGTAGACCAATCATGATGCTTTGAATTGAATGTTTGAAACAAATAATGGCACGTGCACACAGTCACATTACAATCACCCATACTTGCCTCATCACATGATGGGGCTATGCAGTTTCAACGTCAGACTTAATTGTGTATTGATATGCTTTTTAAGATCACATAAAGGTTGGAAGATGATCCAATTATTTTCGATGAAGTACTGGTGGATGCCAAAATACTCCATCATTTCATGACAACTTTACCAATCGTTGCATTGAAGCAAAGACGATGTATTAAAATTACTGTTGTTATGTGTAAATCTGTTAAATTCTAGCTTGATTGAATCATATTTGATAAGTGAAATTACAATCATTACCAACCACCTGAGTGCATTACGCTGCTGCAATAAAATTAAAAAAAAGAAGTTTCTGATGAAGGAACTGCATTCAGTAATTGAGACTTAATTGTATCTGATTTGTTTTTACTCGGTGTGTAATTGAAGAATAATTGGTTAACATTGTAATTCTAAATGCATTCTCAAATAGTTTCTCATACGCCAGTAAAAATAAATTTTCACACAACATAAAAGCATAAAAAAAGTGAGCACTATACTGCTATTGAATGCTCAGCACTTCATGTTGATTATCTTCTATTTGTTACCAGTTCTTTGAATTTTTACATTAACTTTCCTTTTTTAACTAAGGAGGGAAAATTTTTCGGGAACTCGAAATCAACAAGTGAGAGATTCTTCCGAAAATACTGAGCGTATAATTGCGCATGAATTACTTGAATTTTGGCTGTCAAAATCGCACTTCAATATACATAACAAGCTTGTCCAACGGATTTTACACTTTCCCAGCCAAAAATCTCCGCAACTGAAATAACTTCTCTCGGAGTGCAGAGTTCTGTTATTTTTCTTGAAGCATGTGTTTGCTTCAACAGAAGCAAAATTAAATGGTTAATAATTCATCAAACGGTACTAGCTTCTAACGGTACTGCACCTAACGATACTGGCACCACTGCAATGTGTGTAAACGCAATTAGAAATAATTGTCAAAATTGTTGCGTTGCAATCCTCTACAATGCTCATTGAATAATTCTACTAAAATTATTCATCCGAAGTTCAGTAATTTTTAGGCCAGTGAAATGCCAATCGCAGTGCATACAGAAAGGGAAAACTTGTGTTTCAGGGCCTTCTGAATTTACTCTGCATTTAACAAGTATTATGAGAAGATAATTTCAGCGCAAGAGAAATAACATCCGATATACAGTAATATACGAAAAATATGAAGTCGAAGAAAACGGAAACAAAATTACTCATTTTATTCAAAAGAACAAAAATTCCAAAACTTTTCGGAGACCAGCTCCATCATCAGTTCTGTGAAATACGAAGTATGATCACTACGAAGGTAAAAGAAAACAACGATTGGTAATAAATTCCAAACTCTATACATCAATGTAAAAAAGGAAGAAATAAAACAGAAAACAAACACAACCATGCATTAACAAGCAGAAAAGAATTTGAGCCAAGCATGTTATTTAAAATTAGTTCTTCCCTGAAAATGTGCAAAGATTGCATATTTTTCTTTAGGTCTTTTACATTTGGTGTACAAGAAGACTTAAAAAATTAAACTTTTTAATTGGATGATGCAGTTTTACAGACCGTATGGGTGACCAGTCTCATGGGAGATTACAGAGCGTTTGCTGTAGCAAATCAACTTTTGGAGCCTGTTGCTGCCAATGTATGAATGTATGTAGAATCACACTTGTACATCATGGATCTCTATACGTATGTCTTGAATAGATATTACATTGCTTCTTAAAATCGATTCATCCAACTTGCATTATCGGAAATGCTACCTGCATTTTGTCGTAACAAAACCGCAGGTCTTCTTGATGAATGCTGTGTTGAAGCATTTCCAAAACTAATCTAGCACCCAAGTTTATTTTCAAAAAGTTATCTCTGTGAAGTAGCAGTCGGGGACATAGGTCGCCGAAATTCAATAAACGAATTTCCACGGTGTCGTTATTGTTCTGCTTGACGTTGGAGTGTTAATGTGTGGGGGTCACAAGAGTGAGGCATAACACTGCACTCTGAAAGTCCTGTGATCTACCAGCAACTTCTCAATACAATAGCAAAAAAATGCATCACACACTCGCAGCATAGTTTTTGGCAAAAAATGGCTGTAAGCTACCGCAAATAGCTGGGAGATTATGTCCCTCATTTGACGTTTTATGAGGAATGTGACCTTGAATAAATTTCTATCTTCGTCAAAAGAATTCAAGTTCGTTATTTTCACTGAAGTGTGAAGCAGAATGGAAATTTTTAAGGAAAAATGAAATGGGCTACGCAGCGAACACTTTAACCAGTGGGTGTAATACTGTATGTTGACATTCAAAGAAATTTGTTCATTCATGCTTTCTCTGCTGTAGCACTGCAATCACTAATAAGCGTGAATAATTGTACAAGCAGCGTGAGTTACGCAATCTACGTTCACGTTTAGATCATAATGAACGGATGTGTGTAATATTTAATGGATTTAATTTCAATTATAAAAAACTACCCGAACGATCTCCACTAAATAAAAGGTCGTTCTGCTCGGGGATTGAAATACAAAATGCAACATGGAAGCTCGTCCAAACTGTGGCAAAATATTCGAAATAAACTGTGGGAGCAATGAAAAAAATGGCATGTCATGTGATTATTTTGAATGATTACTGAAATGGCAATTTTTGTTGTCCTTCAGTATGATGTTGTCCTTGATATTATGCGTTAATTAACATTATTTCAAGATTTCAGGATAAATTTCTTGGTAAAAATAAATTCCTGTTCTTGAGTTCAAGCAAGAAATTATCGAGCTCATGACCTGCTCAAGCCAAAAAGTATTTTATCTGTTTTGAGAACTATATCATTAGGAATTCTATCTGATTTACAGTACTATTAAACCTCCTCATAACATTGTCATCCATCACCGTACACTAAACTCTAATTTCCAGAAAATGTTGGAGATAGCTGCCATCTGGTCCCTGATCTTGAACGTGCTGTGAAGGCAAACCCCTCAAATAATGAAACAACACGAAAGACGCAAAAACTAAATTAGATCAAATACATGAAGTCCTTGACCCCAAATTGTCATGCACGTCTTCTCGTTACCGTTACTGGAGCCAAGAGTTGCACATCGGCCTTCATGTGGTCAACCCACTTTACAGGTCATCAAAAAAAATTAGATTGGGTAGCTGGGCTACCACACCAATGGCCTGAGGGCTGCCACACCAACTGATGTTGTCCCAAGAAAGCCAGTCTTCCCCTCCTTGAACTTGCTGACCAGCTCTGCTATATAACAGCACAGCTCCTGCTTGCTTGCATCAGTCAAGCTCAAGACTCGTCATCAACATGAACATTGTGAGCAAATATTCTCTCCTTCAAAGTATTTTGTTTTAAGCAATTTACCATTGGGATCAGAAGTTTTAGAGATTTCTATAACACTTGGACCAAGAATGGAACATGGACCTAGGCCACAACTGGAATAAAGCTAGTCGTCACTGACATTTATGCGACTGGACCACGTCTGGAAAAGCTTTCTGCTTCATTTTCATGTTATACAAGCTATTATTGTCAAACACCACTCGCAGTTTGTCGCGGTATTGTCGGGCACCAACAATTTATTATCAGGTACCGACAGTTTATTTCCGGGTACTTGCGATTCATAGTAGGGTCCCTGCAATTTATTATCGGGTCCCTACAATTTGGCAGAGACTTTCATATCCACCATATTTCTTGATCATCAAGGCCATTTTTATCCATGTTGTTTACAGGAATTTTTTTAAGACTAGCTTCAAATCCATGCTTTTAAGAGTAGCTGGAGTGAATTTCCTTGTATGGAACACATGTCAGAAAAAGTGCTCAAATCGATCCAAATTGCAGAAGGGGGCATTGAAATGTTCTGATTGAGAAAGATATTCACTTTCGATTGAATTGAAGTGAAGTAAACAGGTTTATACATTCATCAGAAATTGTTTCAAGCAAACAAGCGATTGAATCATTAAATTTTTCCCACAATTTTTCTATCAACAAGGAAACTGAATGTACTTTGATATTAAAGTGATAAAATCTGTCAATCTGCTTTATTTTTCAATTTCCAGTCAACCAAACGGTTTACCTATACATCGAATGGTATAAAATGCATTTTCTGAAATGCTGACAGCATTTTGTTACTACAATATGACAGTTTTTCTTCTTTAATGCGGTGATGAAGCACTTAAAAAATTAATTTAGCAGCGAAATTTATCATTCGATAAGTCATCTCTGTGAAGCAGCAGTCGGGATGAAATTAAATTTAAAACGCCTTTTCATTTTCGATCACCATGTGACTAACTTGGACATAGATCAGTTCTTTGACATTAACTGGTTAACAAATTTTGTGATTAAACAGTGTGTCGCATACTGGTATCACTGATGTAAGTTAAATGGACGTGGTTTTGATGAAAAAGAACGAACAGTTTCTCCTGTTTCAGATCATCTTCGCCTGCCTCTTGGCCGTGGCCGCCGCCCGCCCCGACTCCGCGTACTCGTCACGCTCCAGCGACGAGGTCCCCATCGTCCGTGACGACCGCGTGTACCCCAGCGCCGCTGGCCAGTACAGCACCGACACCGAAACTGGCGATGGCATCATCACCTCCGAGTCCGGCTACGGCTCAGGCCCCGACGGCGCCGTCGAGACCCAGGGATCCGTCCGCTTCACCCACCCCGATGGAACTCCCTTCGAACTGAGATTCGTCGCTGATGCCGCCGGTGGATACCAGCCCGAGTCCTCTGCCCTGCCCGTTGCCCCCGAATTCCCCCACCCCATCCCCCAGTTCGTCCTGGACCAGATCGCTTTCGCTGCCACTCAGAGAGACTCCGATGAGAGGCGTTACAACTAAACTTTTTATCAAATAGGAGACCGATTTCCAATTCATGGTTTTGTTTACTGAATGAAAATGTTTTAAATATTTGTATTTATTAATGATTTTGTTTTGAAAATACATGCAGAAAAAATTTATACTGTATTTCTGTTATTTCTTTTTTATTATGATTGGGTATTTAGAAAGTCGATAAAGTGTTTTACTCTTGGAAAAAGTATTACAAAATAATTTAAAAAAAAATGAAAAACAAAAGATGCTCATGAAGCATTCACATGTGGTGTTTAACACGACTTGTATCACGGAATAATAAGAATCACTGGGGTCGAATTAAGGTTCTTGAATCGTTAAAATCGTGCAAATATTATCTGAGCACGTGGTCGAGTGCTCAAATAGAACAGGGAGATTGAATCCTACAAGTCTTGAAATTTTTAAACATCTTATTAAAAAATTTACTGATGATTGTAATGACTGCAAATGCCCGTGATTTTGGCAAAATGCAAAATATTGCTTCTCTGGTGAAAAGTGTTTTTATTAGGACATCATTTTCAAGATTCATTTCTCATGAGTAAATAATGAGCGAATGCCTCATGATATGAGTGACATAGATTGAATTTCAACCTCTATGATAAAAAAAAAACAGAACTCAAGTAAAATTGGACGGATAAATTTTTGTTTAGTACGTTTCATAAGCTCGTCCGTCATAAGCGCGTGCGTTTGCTAAAAAACATGGGAATGGTATTGGACCCCAATTTAATCAAAACATGAGCAAACTGGACGAGCATATAATTACGTTGTAGAAAAAAAAATAAAAGCTAGCAATATACAATTATTATATGCAATACTTACGATCCTCGTATTTCAAATCATTAAGCCAAACATAAACGGACCATGCACGAGTGAAGAGACACAAAAAATATATTTAAGGAATTTGAACAACACCGCTCCTCCCGAAGCGACAAAGTTCAGATAATTTTAACGCGAAATTCAAGGTACATTTTAGCGGTGAATCTTCAAATGAACCTCACTTTTCCATGTGATGAATGATTATACCACTTGGCTAAGCATTACCACACTTTGGATTTGCACTCAAATTCTCTCCTAAAGAATATTAACTGCATTGAAATACTCAAAACTCTATTTCATTACAATTTTGGGTTGTTGTCTACATAAGGTTATTGTAGACAATAACATTGTTATTGTGTTATTGTCTACATGTTGTCCATAACGCGTGAAAAATTCTTGTCGCATTACCGGCGCCTCGATTCTCTCGTTGTAATAATGAAATTTTAAAAAAAATTACGATTTTCATTCCATCTCGCGGTTTTTGGAGGTTCCTTTTGGCATGTTGTTGACGGACAAGCAAAAAATATCTCTTGGGTACGAGAGCTGACGACAAAGTTAATTGCGAAAAAACTGAAAACCGAGAATGAACTGTACGGAGTGTCTGTCCGAGATTTTCCCGTTGCATCTCTAAAGAACATGTTTTTACAGCTTGTGTTGAGCTCTGAATATTGCAGGTGATGTTCTGTAGACCTTAAATTACAAACTCATTGTTACCATTCTGCATGACGAAAGAGACGCAAGCCCTATAGCTGTACTGCTGTGCGAAGTGTATTTACGTGCAGTTATTAATTCCTGACAAAACGCAGAATTTGAGATGCTCTGTAATATTTCATACTGACGCATTTGCTGTACACCGACCACTTCCCTACACGTGTATCATTCACGATTTATGTCCGGACGTTGGCAATAATACACAGGACTAAAATTGCATTTCTTACTTTGTGTCAAAAACAACAAACAATGAATTCATAAAGAACGGCAGTTAAAATCAGTAAACAGTTCTAGGCTGTCAATTCAGATTTTTACGTCTGTTCTTGATAGTTCAAAGACTGGGCGCACACGGTACATTCTTTAATCATCCCTCAAAAACATAAACACTTCTTTCATAAATTACGAACGTTTACCTTATCACCATAACAATATTAAAAACAATAACAACATACATATATATTAAAGACTACCTATAAAGTTTAACGAAAGCGCACTGTTAATCAAAGCTTATTCCATAAAGCTTTGTTCGACAATTAATGTAGGTAACATGACACCCATGTATACATCAACATTAGTATCATTATACCCATGTATAAATGTATATATCAACATAGGTACCATGACACTCATGTTTATAAAACAGTTCAGATCTTTAGGTTAAGACATTTTAAAAACCAATGAACTTTTGTGTCTTTATTGGCCATAAGCTATTTTTCTGACTTTGTTTTTTATTTATCTGAATTTAGGATACGCTTCATTCAATAACTCTAACCTGACCTCTGAAGGCCTAGACCCTTGATCTTTTCTGTTCTCAAAACGCTGCAGTTAAATTGCTTGTATTAAGTTTTCCCGTTTAATGTCTTTACGCATTATTGGCGATAACACGTAGGGTTCATGGAGGTCACTCAGGTGTGATAAATTTCCTCAATTAACTTTTTCTCAACACGGCAGTCCACAACGGAGAACTACCCAGCCATGCATTACAAATGGCCTATGAAAGTTTTACTGTGCTTTGACTTCGACTTCAGTAGAGCTGGTAGCCATGTCAATGCTCACGTTAACAACAAATCTCCTTTTACGATCGTAATCTTATGCGCCTTCAAGTTAAACCCGAGTTAATTACAAAATTTCTAAAGCGGCTCTGCCAAAAATCTAACGACATTAAACAACTTTTTGCTCAAAAGATTCGCTCTTTACGATAAGCTTCACAATTTGAACTCGCTTGTTAAGCTGCGGCATCGAAATTAGGATCTATTCAGGTCTTTTAAATGAAGTCGAGAACGACGATGAGAACCATTGCTAAGTCTTTAAACTTTTACCAGATTTGATCTTAGATTAACGCACCGCCCGGGAGAAATCCAGCAAAATATCTTGCGAAATTTCGGCGCATTTAGAGACTTAAAAGTTGCGTAAGATTATTCTGGTTTTGTAAATATATAACGAACCTTACAATCGAGCTGCTTGAGAAGGGTTGAATAGCTGTGATCTATTGCTAAATTAACTGTTAAAAATTAAGTGAATAGAAACTAAAAACGATTCGTTCATTTTCGAACAAAACTCTCCAAAGAATTTACGGGATGAAAAATATTATTTATTGGTTAGAACATTTCATTTCTGAGCCAAACACGTCTTTCATTTCCGTGACAAGTATCTAGTCAACACTCCCTAATGTTTTTACTTTTGCTTATAGCGAACTGCGATGAAAACTGTGCATTCAAACTAATCGTATGATCAAATAGCGCTCAGATAGAAAAATTAGACATCGAAAAGTTGTCATTTGAAAATTCCTATTATTTTTTGTTCCTCCTAAATAATTGTTCATCAGCATATTTATGATTTCTATCCCAATAGAATGCTTGTATTGACATAATTTTGAGTTTCATAGAGAAATTTTGAAAATACTATTTCATTTTCATTTCCAGGGCACTTCAGTTCAAGCCAAAAGTTTGTCTTTCTCCACAAGTCATTGCCCCGTCCCATCCTTCTCCTACAACAGCGGATTTTATCGTTTTACGAGGAGAAAATGATCTTGAGAACGCAAGAGTTGAAATACATTTATCAAATAAAGGCAAAATTTTTTCCAGCTTTTCTTTATATTTTCCTCTACAAATATTTTCTCAACTTTTTCTCAGTATTCAATGTTTTCTATGTGTTAGAATAGATCCTCTTGGGCCTCCATGTTAATTTTGAGATATCTATTTAAACTCAAACTTGACTGAACGAAGTAAGCTTCGAACCTAATTTTATCGATGTGTGTCAGTTGAATTTTCATCGCAAGCAATCCTGACAATTTTACCCACAAAGTTTTCGGATTAGAAACATATTTCCTCTCCATTTCCTACATGAAAATAGTAAAATTAGGAAATGGAACTCCTTTGATTCAGAAAATACTTGCTCATACTGCTTTTTGCTGTAAAAGAACAGTTGAGGCGCAAGCAAAAGTGGGATGCCACAAAGAACTTCAAACAAAGAACTATAATGGCGGGGCACTCATCATTATCTCCATCATCATCATCATCATCATCATCATCATCATCATCATCATCATCATCATCATCATATCATCATATCATCAGATGCTTTCGATGAACCATCAAACTTTCTTCGACTCAAGCCGAGCATCATTGTCAGTATCTTCAGAACTAATAGCTCATTCCAGACAGTTCTTTGCATGGACCTTTGCTGCAACGAAACTCTACTATTCCTTGTCTAAAGATGCTGAGTCATGCCCTAGACTGGACAGGCTTTCTCAGAAGCCTTCGTCTGTGTTGTCATACCGACGTGTCGGAATCACCTTTTGACGATGTCAATTATCATGTTTTCTGGCTTAGCGTCAAATGTAGTGTAAATTGAATTAATGATCTAATCATGAGGTTTCGAAAAGATTCTGCCCATGAAGCAATTTCCAACGCATGATTTTAAAACGAAGGTATGTTTCTGGTATACAATTAGGTGGTGGATATCATGAAAGCCATTATCTAAAATAGGACTCGCTGAAATGAAGGCATTGTTGAGCAAGCCGTGCTGCGGGGAACGTATAATCAAATATAATATACACGCAATGCCTGTGTATGAAATTAATTTGCTGTCTAGCAGGGCTAAAGGTAGGGAATACAATGGAATGCAAATCTGTAAATTTAATTTGGGTAAATCTCTTGAATTATGGAAATAAAAACGTTTTTCAAACCGATAAAAGGGGATCGTGTAATGAATTGAATCACAGTTAGGAGAATCGAATGCGTAATTTTTAGCCCGATTTAGAATGTTGAGAATTTGAAAGGGTAATTAAAACCTCAATATCACATCCTAAAATCCATTAAACACTTTTATTCTGAATTTACATTATTTGTCACCATCAAAATTGATATTTCTGGAAACATATTAACTTAAATAGAAGGTCAACGTGACGTGAACACTTATGTCAATCTAATCTATTATGTGTTTACCGCACTTTCCAACACTAAATTGACTCAATAAAATTTATAGAGCAATCCTGAGGACTACTCAGAGTATATATCCAAAGTTCATGTGTTTGCGAATGAGTTTTTAGACGCGAAATGGTTACAAAAACACTGCTATTCATTCATTAACATTTAATGTTTTTCCTTTGATCCTGTTCTTATTTTCAAAAAATCTCAATTTTTACTAACTTTTAAAATTTAAAGTCTTTATTCCTCAAGTTTCTTTTCTCCTAATTTCTGTTCTTATTGCTTCTGTACTCCGATTTTCCAACCATTGCATCTTATGAGACCTACGTTTTTAACTGACAAAGACGGGCCCTGATGCGACACATCGACTGTGGTCAATTTGTACCTCATTTGAGCTCACGCAACACCAAAATTAACGATGAGAAATTATTTTCAGCACCACACCCTTCATTTCACACCTTTTTGCCCTGCCCATTGAACTGGAAACAAGTTCACCCCAAGTGACATTTGACTGAGGTAAGTTTTCCGCCAACAAAAAATTTTGAAATCAATTTCGAGCGTCAAAAGTGGACCGCGAACGAGAAACATTTCATTCCCTAGCGCTCCTCCCTTCATCTTTGTGAAGAGAACACTAGCTTAGCGTTCGAATATTAAATATTTTTCCTAGGAAAGTGAAAGTTGGGTGGCCACGTCTAGAGCTTTAAAAAGAACGTAAGGACGTAAGTCTGGTACCCAGACTCATGTGACGCAACGCAAGCTCTTCTCTCCGACGTCGGGACAGCGGTGGCTGTTCTTCGTTCAGCTTGCGAAACTCTCATAAGCTTCGAACGCGTAGTGAAGGAATATCTTTTGAAAAACCTGTGGCTCAAAAAACTTAAGAATGCTCGTAAATGAAGTGCTTGGGGTTGAATTCGCCCATGCTGGAGATTTAATTGGGAACTCTATATGCCAGATAGGTAGCACGGCTTGACAATTTAGGTTTGAACCAACACGTTGAGATAAAATTGCAAGGGGATCACGAACAATATTATTTAACTTCTCTACGTTGAAATTATTCAAATGAATTCGGATGAGGGTTTAAAATAATCATAATTGCTACAGATTACGAACTTAAACAACAGGATGGTTTAAATATTTTAATCCTAATTGCTACAGATTACGAACTTAAACAACAGGACGGCGTAAATATTTTTCTTTTTCTAGGTTGTTTATTTGCTTACAATGAGGTGATTTACGTAAGCTGGCCGGAGAATGCCTCGAAAACTAGATCAAGAAAGGCCAAGAATACTTTCAAGACTGCCTTCATTATACGTGACCGAGATTCTTGCTCACAAATGAACAATTTGTTTAAATGAGTTTGGATTATCCGTTTAATTCAAAATTACCTACATTTATTTTTGCGGGTAAATTATTTACAAACTTTCGATACCATTTTAACTGCCCCTCTAAACGAATTCACGTTTTCAGTAAAGTTTTGAATTTCAGTCAAAGCACAGAGTAAAAATTCCTTAACAATTACTAGAGTGGTTTTTAAATGCTTTTAAATAGAATTTTGAAAACACGCTTCCTCGTAAGGAAAGGATAGTCTTAATTGAAATTTTAAAATTATGCAAAACAAATTACTTCCTTTTGCAAAGCTGTGCACAAAATTGGCATGCACTTTCAAACGACAAAAATTTTATTTTATTTTTTATAACAAAAGTAATATTATATCTCATTCCTTCTTAATGATTAACCATTTAACATTAACCTAATGAATTGTTTGTTTAAATTGTTAAAATTGAAATGTCTCAGTTTTCTTCTCTTGATGACAAAAACGAGTATTTTCACTATTATTCTCGTTACCTCTCTGTTGTGATCGGTTTGATCTGCCTTGAAACGGTAACATCTACCGTTACGGTTACGAAATTTATGAGTTTCGTGATTTTTTCAATTTTTTTTTTCAATTGAAACTCTAGTTCATGCTATTATAAGTATGTTGTTCACATCCTTACAGTACTCTTGAAATCTTGGCCTAAAAAAACTGTCAATCCTATTCTAATAAGTTAAAAATATTGCTTCAATAAATCTTATCTAATTAACGAATGTATTGTCCGCCTTAATCAGGCAGATGATTTCAAAAGAAAACAAACTCATACAGATGCAAAATTGTTCACAAATCTTTTTTACTATGTGCACACTTATTCTTTCCCTCTTTAAAGCTCTGTTTTACAATATCTATTTTCACCTTGCATGAAACTATCTTGCCTTGTATCATACATACAAGATTCCCTGCCCTAATTTCCACCTGCATTGATTTAGAACAAATAGTCAACGCCCATGCTAGAAAATTCAACAAAAACATGGGGTAGCTTTCGTTAACAGAACGCTGTTGATTGGTTCATATTGAGTGTATGTATACTATAGACTGTATACTCTAAGAACATTCTAAACTATGGAACAATAAAGTTAACAATTTATTTGTCAATATCCACGGTATTTTTTGCGCCTACTTTCTTATTCTTTATGAACCATGTTCTACGATCGAGTCAAGTGTTTCGATGATAAAAATGATATCAGTTATGTTATATTAATCGACAAGTGAATATAAAATACATGATTCCATTTCATTGTTTCGTATGACCGAGTATGCCAATGAAAATATTTGCGATGATTAAATAAGTAAAAATTCAAGTTTTCAAATTGATTCCATTTCAGACCTAATTTTATTCAAAATTATTTGAAGAGTAAACAAAGTATGTGAATAAGCCTGAACTGCTCAGCCAAAATGTAATCAACGTAGGCCTTTCAAAGAAATATCTGCTAACGGAAATGTCTAATAAAATCAAAATTTATCAAATGAAACCATGAAATTTACAATAAACGTCAAAAATTTCAAATGCCTTGTGTGGAACTGTACAAATTATTTCTTTCGACGTGTGTTTTGCAGGCTTTCTTTCCGCCTCCGCCCAAGGAAAACGGTATCAACTTCTTCAAGAATTCGTATCACTTCCCTCAAGTATATATTCATCTTTTTTGGTTAGAGAATTTGAAGCCTTGGTGCAATATTTTTTACTTGATGTTCGAAACATTAATTTTCAGTTGCACCTGAACACTCACATTCCTTAACCATGATTAAAAAAAAGCATGCTTGTTTTGAAGAGTGCGATTTCATAGCTAAAGCGACCATCCAAAATACATGAAATCATGGACAAGCTTCACACAAAGAACATATTTTAAGATCTTCAGCAGCGCTTTCGAACACAGAGTGATGAAATTCACCTTAGAAAGCGATGAAGGCTAAGTGCTTGGAGCCAAGATCTAATATTGAAGAAACTGCCTAAAATTGCGTTTTTTTGTCCTCTAAAAAATTACTGGAAGACCTTCGTCGGGTGTGTCGCTTCTCCTTGTCTCTTTTGGAGGCTCCGGTCGTAATTTTTTTGGCATTTACTAGCATCTTACAAAGCCATTGCCCTGGTTTAAATTTCATCAGAAATTTTTTACAGTCAAGATTCACCATGGTGTGTAGCGTTCAAGTTTGTCGATATAATAATTACAAGGGCATCAGCTTAATCTTTAAAGAAGACTTGTACTAGCGGGTCCATTAAAGTCATAAAATATTGACGAAAACTGGCAAATCGATGTTTACTTTGAAACCAAACGTCATTTGAATTCGAAGGAAAATGAAATCTTCGAATAATGTCTTTTGCAAAAATCATCAACGTTCAAACTGAAGAAAAACATGAAACTTTCACCAAGGGTCACGCACAAATTTGTCGAAAGTGCGAGTTCAGAATAACCATGAATCTGTCCAAAACGTATAAGCGCAAACTAAAAGTGGAAAACGAGAAAAGTATCAACCAGCGATCCAGTCGGAAAAAAATAAAAAGTTCACATCTACAAGCCTGGGGATGTTGGAGTTCGAATGTAAAAAGCATCACAAAAGTTCACGCACGGGCACGGACTCACGATAGCATCAACTGAGCTCACGAAATTTTCGCCAAGGTTAGCTCTCGATGAACGTGAGGTTAAAGCTTTGCAATCGCTCTTAAATAAAGGACTTCATAGTGGGGTTTCCACGCTTCAGCGACGATGCGAAGTGGGTACGTGTTATGAGTGTGATATAGACGTACATGCGCGTTATAAGGGGGTATATATTAGGGTTATGAAATTGGCGAGTGTGGTGGCATGTTAAGAAATGGACATGCAAGAAAGATTGTTTGAAAGTTATATGACAAACGTAAGATGGGATGTGTAGTAGTAAGATATAATGGATGTTACGTTAACACGTCGCGTATGTTAACAGTCCATCATTGTTCAAAGAATTACACGATATGAAAGAAATTATTAAAAAACTTTTAAATTAATGTGTACAAATAATACGCCCAATTATTTAAGAAATAGGGTTTCTTGCAACTTACCAGCTACTGACAAATGAAATGTATAAGAATGTATCCGAACGAAGTCATCATTCAATTTCCACGCCTGAATTTTTGCATTTAGGAGCTAATTTGAGGAGCCAATCAGCACATCAGTTTTTGGCCAGCGTAACTGATAGACGTTGCAGAATCGACTAAAATTTACTAACAGCAGGTCAGAGCAAATTTTTTTCTGGGAGAGGGAGGGGCGGGGGAAGCTGGGGAGAGGGGAAGCCAAGAAGTAAAAATGGCTATTCCCGTAACCAAAATAAGTAAAAACATACGATGAACATGTGAGTTGAAACGTGAGTGCAAGTTGTAGGGATGCACGTTTAATTAAGGTGCAGAAATGTACGTATAAATTATACGAACGTTCGTTTAAGCCGTAAAAACGTACGGGTATGCTGAACATTCAATGATCATTTCTGTTGCTAATATTTTTGCGCACGAATATATACCATTCCGTTCATGTGACATTCCTATTCTATGTAAAGCGGTTTGTACTTTCCAGCGTCAATCTATTAAATGAGAACGTTACTCTCTATTTATCAATTACTCCAACAGTTACAGTAATGCTGATTAGTTTATTAATTCTTTAAACCAAATACATCGGATATAATAAAGTAATCGAACATGAAAATATCTCAAAAGTTCAAACATGCAAAACACATTGAGCAATTTTCACGTTGTCATTGTTAAAGCAATTGAAATTTTACCGAAATAAAGAAGAGATGATCTTTAGTTTCAAATTTACTTGAATGCGATACATTCCTCAATAAGTATCCAGGACGAGGGATAGCTTGTAGCCACACATTTTTTCTTCTAATTTGGAAAAAAATGCTTCTAATTCGGAATGATAAAATCATTTCATGTACCTGAGCATTTTTTTGTGAGCTAAATTTGTATCACTGCCATCAATTTTGAGTATTGTGCTCATAAGAAATAGAATATTAGGCATTGTATTTTGAATGCATTTTAGTTCGAGACTCCTGCTCATATAAACTCGAATGGTACAAGAGTCTTTCTATTAATTAACTTCCACCCGACCAATTTCTTCAATCATAAAACATGAAATTATAAAATGGTTAACCGGAACTAACGTTCTCACACGATAACGTGCCTGTCCGGAACTAACGTTCTCACACGATAACGTGCCTGTTAACGAATCGTGATAGTTTGATGCATCAACCTGGGTCAATTTCAGGTCGGTAGCTGCTCAACGTCCGCAGCTCGCAAACAATCAATTTTAATGAGAATATTTGTCGATAAAAACCATAATTTCCCATACCTCAACGAAGACTGGGTTACTAAACAGACATGAAGACTATGGTCAGCTTCAAAAATCACATGTGATTTTTGGAAATCGATTAGTTTTATATTTTCTAATTTTCCCTCAGCTCATAAAGATTTTAGCCATAAAGTCATTAAGCCTCAAGAGTTATCCTTATTTCTTTCGACATTAAACTCGTTTGTTAAACCACATAACTTCTTGTGGTTACCTAGACTCTTTCCTTCTTTTATCAGGCTATTATTAAAAAGTGGTCTTTAGAACCAGCCCTATTTCTTCAATGTCGTCTGACATTTCTTGTCAAGTAAATTATTTTAATTACGTACAGTATAATTTCATTTCTGTTTCAAAAAATTTACAAAAAAATAAACTCCTGATTTTTACTTATGAGGAAACAGATTATTCAGGTGTATATGGAACACCTTTCATGCATAGACAACATATGCTGCAGTGGTTAAACTAGGTATGTAATGATGACTAAACCAGGTATAAAATAGTGGTTAAACTAGGCATAAAATGGTGCTTAAACCAGGTATGTAATGATGGTTAAACAAGGTATATAATGATGGTTAAACTAGGTACATAATGATAGCTAAACCAGGTATATAATGATGGTTTAACTAGGTATATAATGATGGTTAAACTAGGTATATAATGATGTTTAAACTAGGTGTATAATGTTGGTTGAACTAGACAAATAATGATGGTAGGCCCCATTCCCCTCACCTTCAGAGTTGCTCGACTTCTTGCACCCATTACTGATCAGTTTGCGCCCCATTTCACAGCTTCCATTCAACTGCGCTATTTTGTTCCATTTTGGTCTCGTGTAAACACCATTCCGCATTTGTTCTACAACATTGCCCGCTGTAAAAGGCGCTGAAATTCGCTGAAACGTCAGAATGGCAGCGCGATTCAACACCGCCCCGCCCCGTCGGCCGTTGCACACGCGCTGTTTACGGCCGCTGATTGGTCGAAGCCTTGCGCTTCTGCACGCTTCCTCAGAACAATGTCATTTTGCGGTTGTGAAATATTTTCCCCGAGCGTGAACTTCCCAAGCGATAATTATCTTTCGGCTCACCTTGAACTTCTATTATGGCTTGCTTGTAGAAGGTATATAAGGGCTGGGCTGGGTCTTTGGAGGCATCAGTTGACCCCTCGAGAGACTCCTGAAACATTCAACATGATCTCAGCCGTAAGTGAAGCCTATAGTTTGTTGGACGTGGTCTCAATTTAGTGATTTCAGGTTTCAATTTTTTCTTTCGGTGATTTTTAGGTGTTTTTCATCACGCTGCGATGTTGTTTCTCTTCAAGCCCCACGATGCCTCATTTTCAGAAAAATTTTGTGTTCTATGTATTGATTTAAAATGAAGTCGATTTTGACATCTCATTTTTACAAATTTCTACAGAATTTAGTCGTTTCCACGACATTTCCAGAACAGCGATCCTAAAATTTTAGGTTTTTTATAATGTTTGTTCTAACTTAACTATAATTTTGGTGAAATTACAAGATCTTGAATACCAGTCTTGAGTGCACTTGCGTACTTTGTGAAATTCATCTTCTCTTTGAATTTTACTCTTCAAGCAAATTCTGTCCGAAGCACATTTGTTACGAACATCCTATAAAGATGAAATGACTAAAACGGCGGAGTGTTGTAGAAAACAAACGATTTTACGACACAACTCCGCAATGTCAAGACTTACTTAAATTGAATTAATTATTTTCAGTAGTTTTAAAGTAGTAAATGATGGAATTAAACTCGAAACGTAGCTAGAAGTGGATTCTCAGAAACGTTTAAATGAGATTTTTTATTCCAAAATTTTTAACCAGCCACCAATGGTTCGAGGTAATGGCCGCGGAGTGTTAACAACATTTTCATTTGTGAAGAAAAATGTTTCATGGCAAACTTGTTTTCCCGTGCCCAGGTGTTGTGCTCGTTCATCTCATGAAATTTTCTCGATAAATTCAACAAGTAAAAAGTGATCTAATGGCAGAAAAATTCTTTGTTTCGGGTAGAAACGTGTTTCTTGCGGTGTAAACTACGAGAAGTTAAATACTCGAAAAGCGTTTACGTTGAACTCAAAAAAGTTCAAATTAATCTATTACCCTATTTGCAATGGAAAATGAACATATATCATAAAGTTTTTTATTTTTTCCTAAGGAACTAAACACTCAATTCGATTTTCTAATCAAATATAAATATACTTACCCGAAACACAAATAAAAAACTGAATTTAATCAGTTGTTAGGAACTATCTTAATATTTAGAAACATTTTTCATAATGTATGGTGTGTAAATGAAAAAATATGAACTAGTACCAAATGATATAAGTGAACCTAATACCTGACACCAAATAAACATATGATATAATTGAAGAGAGCAGGAATAATTATTGGACACTTGATATAAATACATTTCAAGGTTAAAAAGTTATTTGTGTCTAATTTTGTGATCAGGTTTTCACTAAAGTTTGTCAATTCTCTCTCAATTTTGGTGAACCGCTGTACAAATGAGCAAAACAAAATTGTATTCAGAAAGGAATTAAAATAACATTCTAGCCAGAAAAAGTACTTACTGCGGAAAAATGCTCAAGCTTTCATTCAGCTCTCAGCTATTTTATCATGTGAAGTTTAGATAATTCTTGTTTACAGTGTGCAAATTTAAAAGTCACAGAATCTCGTTTGCTTCGTAGACAACGCATGTTCTTCATGGGCAACAAACATTACCTTGATTCGTTTCACTCAAAGAATTCATTCAAGTGTTATCCATTCTTTGAAGTGTAATCAATACCCAAGCCCTAACGATTCTCCAAGTTCAACAAACCCTAAATTGAACGATTTATTGAAAATTCAAATTGAAATTAAATTGAAAGTTTAAAACTTTTGTGGAGAGGATATAATCGCGCAAAAATCTTCAAAATCCAACACTTATTGAAGTTCAACAGCAATAAAATATATCCGTATTTTAAACTTAACAAATGTTGTGTAACGCAAAATACTTAACAAATGTTGTGTGACGTTCGTCCCTTATGAAATGAGACATTTCATACAATGTAGCAAATGATGTGTGAAGTAGAAAATGCCCCTTATGATATATGACACATTATAAAATAAGGCAAATGATGGGTTCTTTATTTCATAATGTGTCATATTTCATAAGGGACATTTTCTGCTTCATACATCATTTCCTGCATACCATGAAATGTCACTTAACGAATTTGACAATTTTCAAAAATATGGCAAATGATGTGTGACACAAAATTTGTTCTTAGGTTTTCTTCGCTGCCCTTGTGGCCGTGGCCGCCGCCCGCCCCGACTCCCGTTACGCCGCCCCTGAGCCCCAAAGCTACCGCGGCCGGTCCGAGGAGATCGCCATCCTCCGCGACGACCGCGAGTACCCCAGCGCCGCCGGCCAGTACAGCACCGACTTCGAGACCGCCAACGGCATCCAGGTCTCCGAGTCCGGCTACGGCTCAGGCCCCGACGGCGCCGTCGAGACCCAGGGATCCGTCCGCTTCACCCACCCCGACGGTGAGAGCTTCGAGCTCACCTACGTCGCTGATGCCGCCGGAGGATACCAGCCCGAGTCCTCTGCCCTCCCCGTCGCCCCCGAATTCCCCCACGAGATCCCCCAGTTCGTCCTGGACCAGATCGCCAAGGCTGCTGAGGAAGACCGCAACCGCCGCGACAGCGGAGAACGTTATTCCTACCAATAAATTTTCATGATAATTGTTAGCGACGTTCCACTGGCGACGAACACAACTGCAGATCATCCACCCATCTTGATTGTGATGGAGGATTTTGATCGCACTACGATCCAGGCTGAAAATTAATTTATTTTTTTTCGTAATAAAACATGAATGAATGCCAGAAAAGTCTCTGCAATTTTCCTACTGGATACTAATCGTTTTCAAACATCTTTTTCTTCCCATACTCAACTTATAGTTCTGAATGCCCCAAAGAAAAGTTTTAAAATTAAATGCTCAATGATTTTTGGAGTTCTTATACATCTCAAGAGATAGGAAGGTATTTAACAAGGCAAAATGCAGTGCAAAGACCAGACAAAGTCAGTTAAAAAAATCCCGTTGCGTAATTTCCCTTGAATTTCAAGATGCTAAATGTTCTGAGCAAAATATATACACAAAACGCATAAGTTTTGTTCAAAATCCTTGAATCAGATTTTTGAACATTTACGGATATCGAACGCTCAAATATTGAAGTGATTTACGTTCCACGGTATTATACAATACCCATTGGGTGTGAATGAAGTATTTCGCAGGTTTTCTTCCCAACCAACAACAAGATTTATTTTCTAACACCCACTTACACCCACTTTCTTAAGTTACATGTTACACCTTAATGTAAATGTCAAACTCACATTAACATTAACATTACATAAGCATCAAGTCAAACTTACATTAAGGCAAACTTACATTAACATTACATTAACATTAAGTCAATCTTACATTAAGCTTCTTATGAATCCCACTCAAATAATCCTATAATTTTTTTTGCAGTCGAGGTGTGTCAGGCTCAGGTCTGGAAGTATAATTATTAAGTATTATTATTATTATTTCAGTTCAAAAGAAAGTATTATTCTCTTGGCTACAGCATGAATTTTGAGACAACGGGAGGGATTCAGTTTTGCTCAATGTTTTTCTATCAACCCCCAAGTTCATCTATGTGGAGTAACACTTCTCCATAAATATACAGTGAACACTTAACATTCGTTGTAATTCGTTGAAGAATTACTTTGCATCAGAATCCTTTCGAGCAAACACTTGTTTTTAGCGAGTACAAAATTAGTTCTGGATTCTCAACTGTTGCATCACTCAATCCATCCAAGCTCAGCTTAAGCAATCGTTAGTGGAAATGCATTATACAATATGGCAAATTAAAGTTGAGGGCTTGAACCTTTGTAATTTGTGCCAAACCCACACTCAACTCCCATCAAATTGGAAGTGAAAGCATTGGTGGCTTTTTAATCTTGAAATTTCTTGGAACAGGTCATTGGAACAGGTCAATCACGAAACAGGTTATTGTTTTAATTTGAGTGAGATCCTTTTGGAATGCAGATTTAGATTCAAGAGGTATAAAGGTTCCGCGCTTTTATTGCGTTCAATAATTGTTCAATGTTCAATAAATGCATTCCCGCACTGAACATTAGTTTTTCTATTCGCACTAAACACTAGAACACTGAACACTTCACTTGAAATCAGTTATACGACTTCATTGATTTTCACGAAGACAACCTCTGAGAACATCAGTTTCTAGACTCCATTGAACATTATTCTCATCTCATATCCTCATTCAATATCAATTTACATATCCTCTCAAAACGGAAGATACAAATCATTGAACATTAGTTGCATAGCATCAATGAACATCAGTAATAATACTTCCTTGAAGATAAGTTTCATTGCAACCCTTGAAGAAGTACATTTTTCTTTCGGACATTGTCACATCGCAAGAAAAAATAAAAAAGGACTTGAACGTCTTTTCGATAAGTTCTTGTGAAATCTATTCATACGATATCTTTTTGATACGAAAGTTATTTCACTAGCTCAGGTGTGCAAAAGTATTTTCATTCAAACTGGTTTATAATCTTCAAAAATTAGTGGCAAAAATAGAAAAGCTGTTGAGGAATAATGAGAAAAACTGTATTACGTATGCAGAATGAGCAGACTAGCTCAATTTGATATCAACATGTAGTCGTACAACCTTGAATGATGATGTCGCTCAATTTTATTATGTTTTTACAGCTGTTTAGTATTGTGTGACACTCGAAAATAAAGCCAAATAATGTTCAATCTTGGATTCATTTGAACATAAAATACATCAACTAAATTGACGGAAAGAAAAGAAGATATCATTTTCCTAAAATATAACGGAAAATGACTATGATGAAGAAGTTACGGGACTTGGGTGGTATAGGGGCGGGGCTGAAGGTAAAAATTATATATATATATAAAATTAATGCATCGTAACTTCCGCACCTGAAATGATCGTGTAGAAAACTGGTGAACCCATGTCAGCTATGAGTGAATAATCTACGGAATGAAAACTAGAAGAAAAAAGCAGAATTCAAATCAGAAATTGAAGTGGCTATTTGAATATTTTCTTAACGTTGCTTTAAGCCTGCATAAATCGTTTCACAATTCCTAAGGTGATGGTGTTTTTCATCCGACAAAAGATGGATGAGTAACAACTGCGTCATTTATTTCACTACACAAATTGAAGCTCACGCACCTAATATGTTTTACTGAATGTGCTTTTAGGGAACATGGGTAAAGATAAAATCTACAGAAGATCTAATCCTTTTTGTTGACATAACTCCTCACAAAGAAATTGTTTTTACACTTTTATGCTTATTTATATCAGATTCCCTACTTTCTCTTAAAATCCTTATATTACCTCTAAACAGAGAAACGAGTAATTCGTAAGCAAAGCGTAATAGTTACTTCATTTTCCAGAATTACAATTCAAGATTATATTCTTCCACACCAGCCGTTCGTATTCTTCACCAGCCAAACTTCGTTCAGGCGTAGGCTTTAGCTACTGAAATATTTTTGAACGACCCTACAATTAAGTTCAGGCAAACATGCCACGAGAGAAGCAGGCAACTTCGGAATCTAAATGACTTTCTAGTAAACACTATCTGAGTAATTGCCAATTATACTAATTATTGCACATTTGGTCAGTCATTAGCGATCATGGACTTCATGTTAGCGAGTCATAATAATCTGAATCTACTCAATCAACTTCGAGCTATAGATGAGTCAGAATAGATGCTACCCTAAATTGAGCAAGTGTAAAAAGGGCTAAATGATGTCGAACTAATCTGAGTCTAATAGGGGGAGATATTTTAAAAACCCAGTTTGGATAATTCAGCTTGTGAAGATCATGTAGTTGAACTCAATCAGATTTTGCCGAGTGAAGTCCATTGATTCAGCTCTCTAAATGAATATGATTAAGTTGGTAAACTCAATCTCATTTTACCGAGTTAAGTCCCATGTATCATTTCATATGATTATATCATATCATATCATGTATCATATCATATGGATATGATTCTTCAAAGCCCTGCAAAGAATTAATACATGAATGGAATTCCTGTTTACATCGTTGCTTGTGTGCGTTTTACTGAATGCCGTTAAGCCGTAGTTGCATGATTTCACTCTATTAGATTTTTTTATTTTAATTTCTTAATTTGTTTGTATGAACTCAATACGCAACTGGCAGAACGAGTAAAACAATTACTTCCTTAAGGATCATTATTCTCCAACACAGACTGATACTTAAGCAAAAATTTAAAGAATAGTTACGTAATAGCTGTAAATTTCGTGTTCGCTTTTGCGGAGTATCCATTTTAGTTAATCTATCTTGTTACATTAGTTTAGACTTCATTGATCATTAGTATCATTGATTCTCTAAATTATTCGAAAAATTTCTAGAAATTTAAAGCTGCCACTAACAGTAGAAATTTTTGTCTTGCAAAATCCTCGTTCTGCCCCGCATGCAAAAGCTTAATATTATTTTCTCAATTTTAAAGACGATTTCTAAGTTTTACTTCTCATAATCTCAAAAACACGAACACGAATGAGTCCCGCTACTTCAAAATCTTTAAGAGATGAACGTTTATTTAATAGTTGCAAGTGAAATATATTTTAGCCCCTTGTCTGTTAAAATTTCAAAGTAAAAATAATATCCAGCATCTAAAAAGTTCAAGTGTCATTCTATCATTGCGCACTGCTTCGCAAGATAAAAGTTTAAAGCTAAAAAAAATATTCAGTATCTCTAAAAAGTTCAAGTTATAAGGTGCTTTGAAAACAAAAATTTCCTGTAATTTATTTTGACACATTTTAAACATTTTTGTGCGTCAATATTTTCCGAACTCGCAGAACAAAAAGACCCTGGCGACCTCGTCCTCTGCCTTCTCACATCCATTACACTTCCTCGAGCACCGGAGACAGCTTCAGTACTACGATTAACGATAACCTATAATTATAATCTGGAAATTGCATTCTACAGCACTCTTTTTAGAGCTGTTCCTTTGGGTTCGACTTGATTCTTATCTGAAGCCAAGGCCTTTAATGGCGATGAGGCTGCTCTACATCCAATGTGTGCCTCCTAAGCCCATCCGATGGACGCATGAGATGCTGTTGAACTTACCTACATACTTCACTTACCTACATACTTCATCTCAAATGACACAAAGCGCCGGTTAGTTCTTGACCTCCCGACGTATCACAGCTTTCTGCGGGCAGAGCCAAATCTGATCTTCTGATCTCATCGGGTCTCGAAATTTTGTCTGCGTGCATCAGATCACAACTGAATCAGGACGTGTAATTGTTGGAGGACCTCAACTGGAAATTCGAGTGCGTTCGCTGCATGGAATTCACTAAATTTCATTCAACGAGCTGGAAATATTTTTTTGCATTTTGAAATCCGAGAGTCTTTGCTGGAAAATATTCATTATATATTATTCGTCCCTGAAAACATTTTTTTAATTGTTTAGCGAACCAATTTCGATCAGATACAATCAAATCCTTCTTGGCTTTGACTTTAATGGCATGGTAAACCTAAAGGTCAGTTAGTCTTGAAACTAGCACCTAACACGGCCCAAGAAGTTTAGTACGTAGTGAGGGTTCTCGGAAGACGAGATTTGAGGTCGGTAAGAAATGAGACAAAATAACAACCCCCTTAGAGAGAGGCAGTGTGAGGTACTCTTTCGAGCCCTGCTATTGCATGCAGCGCTCACATGTGAAGGTTAAACGATGTTCAGTTTGTAGCTTCGGAAAAGTAACGGAATGTGTGATTGGCAGTAATTAAAAATATCACAGCCCACTGTCGGAAATATTTTACTTAAGACAGAGGTAACTGAAGCGGTTATGAATCAAGTTTGCTCAACAATAAAGAGCGTAGACGACCTTCTAGGGCACAAAGTCGTGTGTTTGCAAACTGTCTGCGAGCACGATCATGACTTGGAGGATTTTTTTTCCTGCGAGTACTGCAGGCTATAATGAGCTCTTGCCTTAACGAATAGCATGTAATTAACTTTCCTGTGCTGACTAGGTAGCCCATGAGCAAAACAAACATTGCTGCAGTATCTGAATAAGATGAGCCTCAAAATTCATCTGCTGCCATGAAAATTTATGACTTTAAATCTACACCTTAGATTTTCGCAGAGAAGAACAATTTTTCAAGTTCGTTTTCTGTTCGAAAAATTCTGCCTAGACATATTTGTAGCTATGACATTTATATACGTTCAAATCCCATTAACGGTCGGCATACTTTAACGAGTCTTTGAGGCGATGTAACACTTCCCTTATAATTTTGTTACACGTCCTGTTGACCACTCATCTCAACTAAATAGTTTTATATTCATGCTTCAGCCGCACGGAGTGACTCCAACTTCAAATAATTCTATTCAAGTGGTGGTTACGGTAGGTTTTATCAACATCAAGCATTTCTGGGTAGACCTTAGTAATGTGATTTGTCTCCTACATCATAAATTTCTATCAAGGTCTCCGCCAAGCGAAGTGTCTCCAACATCATGTATTTCTTTTAAGCAAACTTATCTAATCTGATGAAAGCATTTACTTCTATCGAGGTCTCGGTCATCCGAAGTGTCTCCAACACCATGTATTTCTATCGAGGTCTCGGCCACCCGAAGTGTCTCCAACACCATGTATTTCTATCGAGGTCTCGGCCACCCGAAGTGTCTCCAACACCATGTATTTCTATCGAGGTCTCGGCCACGGAAGAGATGTTCCACTCAAGCCGCGTCGGACGATCTTGTCCCAAAAATTGAACGGCGGGCGGGCAGGTCCCAAGGCCTTCACCTCAGAGCTGACTGCCTCCCTCGACCCACTTCGTGTCGCCTCCAAGCGGCCAGGCAAAAGCTAACGCGAAAGTAGGTCGTCTTCCTAGTCTAACTTTTCGCCGGGAGTTTATAATTTTGACCGCCCAAGTACAGCTTCTGTATTGGGCGTTCAAAAATATACTGTAGGTGCAACGGCGTAAAAGTTTGGGGCGGCCAAAATTATAGAAGCAATGGCCTAAAATTTAGGCTGGAAAGTGGCAAAGTAGGTCGTGTTTCCAGTCTAACTTTTCGCTGGGGTATTTATAATTTTGGCCGTCCAAGTATAGCTCTACATAGTGCATTCGAAAATATATATGCAACGGCGTAAAAGTTAGACTTTAAAGTGACAGTGATGCAGTCACACACCAGCTAAGTTTAACTCTTTCACTGGAGCATCTATGATTTCAGTCGTGACGCATCGCCTTTGCTTAGGGCAGCTAAAATTATAAATGCAACGGCGAATAATTAAATCATACTATCTTGTGTCATTGCTTTATTATCAGTTGATGTGTGTGTGTGTGTGTGTTTGTGTACACTCCAGGGGAATGATACCTGCCCAGAAAAAAAGGTCTGCGTTTTTATTTTATTTTGTGGTTTATTATGAGAACTGTCATGAATTTCATTTGGTGCACAGCAATTTTTGTTTTTGCTCTGAGGAAATTGCTACACGTGCTTGACAGTTGGTACAAAATAACAAACAAACATCGGCGTCTAAGGATGCTTCATTTCCTTCCAAGCCTGATACAAATCACCTTGTACATTGGTTTTTCAAATGCCATATAACTAACGCCAGGACGCCATGACGGCTTCCCCCAATCAAGACCGGTACCCATTTCAGACACCTGGGTAGAGTGAGGTATTGTGCTTTGAGTTTTCCCCTATCCCAAACGGAGAAAGTCGCCACACAGCGCCGGGATTCGAACCCTCGACACCTTCACGGAAGGGCGGGTTCTTCAACCGCACGGCCACGACGAGCACAAACAGCGGTTCAGTTGGTACACGGCAGTTGGAACAGCGGCTACAAGGATTTCTTATTATAACATGTTTATTTTACAACTTTTTCGGTGAGTTGCGAAAGTTTTGTCTAGTTGCTTTTGATCGCTACTTGAAGTAGGTTTGTTGGACCTTTTTAATTTTCTTCGTAATAAAACTTTAGAGGAGAGTTTTAATGTACCATGTGCTGGTCAATAGACTTTAAGATCCACAGAGTGCATATGAGACATGCCTCTTTACTTGCCTTGTACTCGTGTCAGTGAGACCTTATTTTCTAGGTGATAAAGGAAAAATGAAAAACTGTTAATTTTCTATAAAGTTGATGCATGAACTGCATTACTTTGGTTTTAAAATATTTTAACATTAAGAATCCTTAGTTGATATTCCCACCTTGGTATCGTAATACCCACGCCAATTTTCAAAACAAATGATTGAGAGAAAACACGAAAAAATGCGTTCCCTTCGTTGCGTTAATCTGATTTTGCTTGTAAGTGATGCCTTTGGACGCGCTCCGTGCTCGCCAGTGTGCCTCAATATGTACCTGATGCTCGTCAGTCATGCCTATTTATTTATCAGATACTCCCAAATGAAAAAGGCAAATATAGGAAATTTTTTTAAGCCAAGAGCTAATTCTGGCTAATAAGAAACTAATTTTGCCCAGGAAAAGGCTTATTTTTGACACCAAATGTGGCTAATTTTTGTCCCCCATCACGCAAATTTTTGCCAGCTAGAGCTAATTTTGTTTCCAAAATGTTAATTTTAGCCAGAAATATTCTAATTTGGCCATCAATGTTCCAAATTTAGTCATTAAAAGGCTAATTTTTGCCAGCAAAAGGCCAACTTCGGCCAGTAATAGGCTAATTTCAGCCAGAAAGAGGCTAATTCTGGCCAGCGGAGACTAATTTCTTCCAGCAAGACCCAATATTTGCTCAGCAACACGCGAATTCTGGCCAACTATAGAAATTAATTTCGGCCAGCAATAGGTAATTTCGGCCAGAGAGCAGCCCTGGATGAAGCCACATCAACAGATGCCGTCAGCCTAGACCACCTAATGAAACGCAGTATTGTGGTATATACCAAGCCTTTTTCTCTTTTAGTAGAGAGTGGCTCAGTATCATTGACATGATACTTTACAGGGGATGTACATGATAGGGGAATATTTTCTTCTATGAAAATATACTGTTTTTTCTTCCTTCTTTTCTGAGGATAAAAGAGGTTTAAACAACAACAAAAGAAATGCATTTTCCGTGCATTTTTCTCAATCATTTCTTTCGACTATTAACTTGGGTATTACGATACCCATGTGTGCATATCAACTTAAAATCTTTATGGTAACGCATTTTAAAAACCAATCATGGTTCTTGCATCATCTTAATTGGAAATAAACCATTTATCCTCTCTTTTTTCTTCTTCAGACTCACGCATTTTGAGCCATAGATACACGCAGGGAGATCCTTTAAAAATTTTCTCTTGCTAACCCTCAGAACACAAATTTTTCTAATGTTTGAATGACTGCGAGTTCTTCGTCATGTAATTGGGAGATTTCTACCAACATCGTTATCATTATCAATGAAATTATCATCATCAACATTAACATTGACGGGGATTGCACGATTTTCTACCTGTTGTATTTTACAGTCATTATGACAATCACAGCGATGTCCACCTCACACAGGTTATTTACTTTAGGGTTTAGCATATTTCAGAGAGCTTTCTGTGTTGAGGTGATCAGCTGTCCCCTACGTTGGAAAAGTTACGTATAAATGACAAGATATGTTTTTTTTCATTTTATTGGCAACAAAGACCCAAATCACGGGGCACTCCTAGTGTCCGTTGTCTAAGTAAATTAATCTAAGCAGACAATGAGAGCTCTGAATCTTTAATTGCAGTCTTTTTTGAAATCGTACTTCATGTCAAAATAGAAATTCGATTTGTTTTCTCTCTGCCACCCGATAGACTCTTACACATACAATTAAGAAAGAAAAATAAGAAAATTCGTCTATTTCCAAAAAGGTAATACATGAAATGTATTTCAACATCGGTTTTTAGAAATTTCTAAATATAAAGGTTCTTAATTGTCTGTTTAATATTTTTGCTGATTTCTGACATGCAAAACCAGTCCGTAGCATAGCAGAAATTTCTCTGCAACACTTAACGAATAGTCGTCGTTATCACAGTTTAATGCATCAACAGAGACGTTTTCTTGAAGCACTAGTTATCTCACCCCTTGAGCTCTCATCTTTCTTTTGCACAAAACTGTCAATAATTTCCAACAGACGTGAAAGACTTGAACGTTATCAAATCACTTTTTTCTTACTCCTATACTGTGAGGGTCTTCGACCTCATCTCGCAGATTCAAACGAAAACGAAAGTAATTTTTTCACTGGCGTCCATGGCGAAAGCTGGACAGCAAAACCAGAAAGTTTTTTCTCATAGAAAACGTTCATTTCTTCCTGGAGTAACTTGTTTGTTTTGAACATCGTGACATGTGAGAAACATATATAACTTATTTCTTATTTTAGAGATGTTTATAGAGATTTTTATAGAGAGATTTTCGCTGAAAATGGACAGTTAGTCCAAAACGTACAGTTTTATTTGATCATTTTTATTAGAAATGGCTCTACTTGTAGCGATTTTCGACTTGATTTTTATTCTCAAGCTTAGAAGCATCAATGACGGAGTAATTTTAGATTATTTCTTATTGATACAGCGTTATGAAAAGCAAACTATTTGAGAGCCAAGTCAAGCAAAGAAGTGTCGAGAGTTTAATTCAACGTCCCACCCGATCCAAATGTATAAGATAGGGATCAGTTCCGCTCACAACAATGCGTAAACAACGACAAAACAATGTATTCTTCATTAATAAGAGTGCGAATGTATGTTGCGACGAAATATAAAGACATTCCCCCTAATAACAACTTCTAAAAATGGCCAATGTCTTCATTTTTATGTGTTACATTCATGCATAGCTCCAGCGTTTAGTCTGCGCCATACACATTGGTGTACAAGGTTAAAGGAACGTCTTGCTGCAGCATCGCTTGAAAGCCTCAATAATGCTCACATTGCTCAGAGGCAAACTCTCAGTATACGGTGAAATTATTACCAATTGAGACAAAAAATTGTAATGAGTATCACATCAGTTATTTTTGGTCTCTCATGACCTCCTTTTAAGGGTGATCTTTGATATACTGAAAAAAATCTTAATTTCGTAATACTAATTATTTAAAGTATATCTAATATTAAAGTATATTTAACTCGTTCAGTTAGCCTGTAGCACACTTAAACATCTAGATTTGTAGGGATAAGTTCCTCGAACAGCAATTCATTATTTTCTAAATTCTCGTTTTAAGAATATGAAGTGTTTAAGAATGGACTCTGTTTTAATTCTATTTGTCTACATTATTTTCATTCACCATTTCACCAGTGACTTTATTTTCCAATGATTTTAGCAAAATTTGTACTTACATGACGTAACGAAAAGTATGACTGAAATATTTTCAAAACCAAGTAGTTCTCCAGCAAACGTACTTCTTTGCTTTTTCTAAAATAATTAAAACGTAGTTATATTTTTTATAGTGTCTCTTTGCGTATAGCTATCGATTTCACTTATAAATCAAAAGCGCTGGTAAATTTTCAAATAAAAAATATCTCTCTGTATTCTGAATCATGGTTCTACTTATTCGGTGACGTCAATTTTTCTCTGTTTGCGTTCTAACAACATGAATTGTGAAAGAGGCTGATTACTACTACCCTGGATTTAATTACCTTAAATTACTGCAACCCTGCATCATTTGGTTTTTATTTTATTTTCTTACTTCTCTGAACTTACAGAAACGTATTTTTCCTCTCATAACACGGGTAGGCTGCTAAGTTTAAGTTGATTAAGTTTAAGTTTAAGTTAAGTTGATTAAGTTTAAGTTTAAGTTGATTTAAACAATTTTAAACAATTTATTCACCACAGGTGATACAGAGGTAGAATGTTTCTTAAGGCTAATACAATGGTCAAACTAGAGTATAGCTACCTGTGGGCCCGAATAAGTTCAGCGACTTCTAGGGCATCCTACCATCACATTATTCTTAGGTATACAATATCTTTAGCCTAATTTACTTAACCTAGTTTCGCAATAGACTGATCAATGAGATAATTGACTTGATATTTGATGCTGTATTTTACAATGTAGGTCAAATCGGTTATATTTAACAATATATTCGATAAAACGATTAAGAGCAGACTGAAGATTCATTGATCACAACTTCAATGAAATTACTCAGAAGTTTTTTGTTCTAGTGAAGCTAAACGTCAATTAATATACTAATGAGAAACTTAATAGTCATCCTAAGAGGTCCAATCGGAATACAATTCAACTAGTTAATTGGGGATAAGGTCATTTTTGCTACAAACGAAACATTTGAACCTGCTATTCATATTATACAAACCAAATTCATAAAACTGAAACTCGTACTCCAAATTTCGTTGAGCTAACTTTGAGTTGGCTACCTTTGAATTTGGGTTAGCTTGTTCAGCTAAATTAAGCATTGGGTTGGCACACCTGCAGAAAGACCCCCACTTGTAGACAACCAGCAACCTCTGTTTTTGTGGGACTACGTCCTGCTTGCACAGACGGAGGACGCTCCCGACGGGCGTTGCTTTCGGGCCTTGACCTCAAGAGGAACGCTGGCTCCTGCCCTCTCAAGGGTATAAAAGAGTTTCGCCTGGCTCTGAACGCATCAGAACGACCCAACACTTCGATCAACATGAAGACCGTAAGTTCAACAGCTGATAAGTTGCAGCATTTGAATAAAGCTACACCTGAATATTTCTTTCGCTGAAATTCAAGTGTTGAGATGGGTGATCATGGATTTTGAGGATCTAATTTTGGGTTCATGTCTCTTGCAAGATGTTAATTTCAAATATTTAATTTTGTGCGCCTCTTTGTCCTCGTGTCTTGCGTCAAGTTCTGAATGTCTTAACAAATTGTGTGAGCTTGTGCGTTTGTTGATATTGGTATCTTTCTCCTGAAATAACTTTCATAAGCTGGCAATCTCCATCGTACAGTGCATTACTCAAAGTCAATTGTAATACATATTGCTAAAATTTTAGAATTATTTTAGCTGACAAAAAAAATTATACACGACTAAATTTAAATCGACGTAGACGTAAATGAATATCGTGTACTGAATGAGCACAATTACTAAGTCCCTCAGATATACGAGAGTCTACTTTTATAAGTACACATTTTCTTCATTGCTGCCGCTTCTACCAGTGAATCATAGACAGAGTACTTAGGCATTCAGCATTAGTGCACAGAGATGAATCAAAATATTAAACCTGCAAAACAGTAAAATCAATCAAAATACATAAGAAAGTTAACATCTAAGTATTTTATTTGACATAAATACGTTGGCGCCCGCAACTGCAAAATTACTCGAAAATTTCAGTGACACATTTGAGTAAATAGAAAACGGTGTCATCTTCTCACGATTAACACAAGCGATGTGTGTATCTACGACTAGGAAATAATTCTACTTACATTCTGATAAATTAATTTGATGCACGATTAAAACTCGTGATCAAGCCGGTCTTCGGGTTAAGTGCCAAAAGTTTGAACGGCATTCATGTTCATATGTATTAAAAACACAGGGTATCCACATTTATTCTCAGTAGGAGAACCTGTCTTTTACTTTCAAATTGCAAGCGAGTTATCAGAAATACGTTTTGTATCATCGAGATTGAAATTTTTCCTGTTTCAGATCATCTTTGCCTGCCTCTTGGCCGTGGCCGCCGCCCGCCCCGACTCCGCCCACTCGTCACGCTCCAGCGACGAGGTCGCCATCCTCCGTGACGACCGCGTGTACCCCAGCGCCGCCGGCGAGTACAGCACCGACACCGAAACTGGAGACGGTATCTCCATCTCCGAGTCCGGCTACGGCTCAGGCCCCGACGGCGCCGTCGAGACCCAGGGATCCGTCCGCTTCACCCACCCCGACGGTGAAAGCTTTGAGCTCACCTACGTCGCAAACGCCGAGGGAGGATACCAGCCCGAGTCCGATGCCCTCCCCGTCGCCCCCGAATTCCCCCACGAGATCCCCCAGTTCGTCCTGGACCAGATCGCCAAGGCTGCTGAGGAAGACCGCAACCGCCGCGACAGCGACGAAGACCGTAACTCCTACCAGTAAATCTGGAAAACTGTCATCTTCGATCTATTATCACGAACTTCCCATCTAATTTTGTACAGATGTAATTTATTGTTCCCAAGCCCCTTATTTATTAAATTTTGAAATCCTAAAACATCGTTTTCTAAACCTTCTGGGTATCGTTCGCAATAGCTCTGTGATAGACCAATTCCAAGCTAACTCCGATAAGTTTAAATAATTCTACTTGTGTTTTTTTTAGTTTATGAGCAGGTTTTACATGTAGCATTACCCAGAACGTCTGAGTATGCCAAACTCAGTGAGCTCGGAACTCAGAATAGATAGTTTATTCTTTTAACTAGTATGTTCAGCAACATGAGAAAAAATTGAAACGCCTTGAAACTAGCCACTGTGTGAAGCTGAACTATGATACATTATTGAATTTCTACTTTGCACTCGTAGGAAATCTCAACCTTTCTGAGAGCTTCCAAGTTCAAATAGGCATATGTTTTTCGAAATTTTAAATCTGTTCCTATGAACTCTGAACTCTACTTTTTCAGGCCATGCTCATACTAGTGTACATAATAATATTTTCGAATAATGAAATAATAACTGCACTTACGAATGAATGAACTTTTGAATTCAATCAAAATTCTGATGAACCGCTCTAGAAAAGAAAGAAAAGAATGAAAGAATAACAGTTTACTTCCAATAGAGATGGTACAAAAGTACCATCATTGGTTTTTAAACCAACTTCAGAGATAAAAATAAACTAGCTTTATATCGAATTACCTCTCCGCTGATGAGCCGAGAGTGATTTGTGAACATTACTTGTTCCCTAACGTTAAAACGTCAAAATTTTATCCCAGTCAAAAAGGTTTCATGTTGCATTATTGTAAACATATCTTCTTCATCGAACAACTTGAAAACTCACAGTGTAGAGAACTTTAGATGTCCGAGGAACACAAAATAGTAATTGCGTTCAAAAGTATACAGAATTGAAGAAGTCATTTGCGAGGCATTGACTTAATATATCATCTATCACAAACTATTTCATCTTGCGACCGGCGTGATGAATTGCCCATCGAGTCCTGTACATGGTTGCGTACTGTTCTGGAGTTACTGATATAACCTTGAGACATCAAGTGGTACTAATTGAATCACTCAATTATTTCCCGAGGTTCTTTTATAAGAATTGGAAATCTTTGGTAAACGAGAGAATTATTTGTTCGTTTGATGAAGACACGAAAATTATCTCTGTTTAGTTTTAAACGAAAAACTTTTCTGGTAAAAACGAGAGATCAAATATTCGCCCTCCGTTTCTTTTTGACCTCCCTTGTTGATTTTGGTCTATATATGTGAACACATCGTAATTGAAGGAACATGAAACTGTAAAAATATTAAATACACAATTGATTTTGTCACTCATGGTTTCTCGAAAAAATAAGATATCACACGTTTAGACCTATTGGTTAATCCTTCAGAAGATGAGAATGCAAATGTTGCTTGACTAGAAAATGTTCACCCCTTTTATGGGCGATTTCTGAAAACTGTACGTTCATAGTCAGTTTTAACCTTCCTCTCGCGAATTAAAATTCCACCCTAATATCCTTTTTCCATGTTGAAATGAATTACACACTGTTCATAAAAAAAGACAAAAACTGATCTAGGAAAATAATTTAGCAGGTTAATGTAAGTCATCTTTGGGTCTAAGTTAAGAATTCGATTTTTACAACCGACATTCTCTTGGATGGAACTACAGTAGAAATATTACGCTGCAAAAACCCATTCATAATCAGAAATGTAGGCACTAGAACTCCAATTCAATTACCAAATTTCGTTGAATGGACACAAGAGTTCATCATCTCGTGAGCGAAAGTGTAGTTTCAGGGACTTGTGGGCTGATAACTAAGGACCCCCATCGCTGTCAAGAAACCTTTTGTAGGCACAGAGAGAACCATAGCCAGCTGTGGCGGGAGCCTTGAATATAAGAGAAACGCAAGCTTCTGTCCTTCCATGGGTAGGAAAGAATTTTGCGCAGTCTTGCAGGCTTCACATTGACCCGACCGATCCACCTGCAAGGAAGAGGGTAGGTTACCTTTTGTCTGTGTCGATAAATCAAAGTAATTGCTACGTACGTCGGGCATGTTACTGGAAATGAAAATTCAGGAGAAATCATAGATGCAGGGTTTTCTCTTACGGTGGTGTTCCTACTCATGACGAGCACCATACGGTGCTCGTCATAGCCGTGTGTGTAGCGGACCTGACTCCGTGCGGGGAGACCCGGGTTCGAGTCTCGGCGCTGTTGGCGATTTTCTCTGTTGGGTATAGGAGAAAAAATTCTAAGCACAATACCCCACTCGACCCAGGTGTCTGAAATGGGTACCGGTCTTCGACCGGGGGAAAGCGTCATGGCGTCCTGGTGTTAGTTATAAGGCATTTGAAAAACCAATGTAAAAGGTGATATGTATCATGCTTCAATTGGAAATAAAGCATCCGTAGATGCCGATGTTTGTTTATGAAAAATACTCTAAAATTATTTCTGTTGTAGATATATGCCGTTAAAAAAGTAGGACATATTGGAATTGATGTGAAAGAATAGTGGAAAAGAAAAAAATTAGAGACACATGATTGGCCAGCAGTCCTCTTACTAAGTATGCTCCTTGATTCAGTTTCACTCACCACACTCTCAACGAGACTCAGTATTATTGTGCAATCGTGTTGACGCGAGCACCAATGTGAAGGCTATGTTCTTCCAACAGTTTCTGTATCAAAGTTTTAACGTTTCCTTTTCGGATCTAAAACAGGTAATTCAGGTGTAAAGTAGACATTTTTTTCACTTATCGCTAACAAAGAGAGTGCTTTTTTTTTGCATCTCTCATGAATGATTCAACCACTATCAGAGATATTAAAACACTTATGCAGCATTTTTGCCGATTAGATATGAAGACTAATATACTAAGAACTGTTTGAAGCCCACTGTGTAAAATTTTTTTTTTCTAATTCTGCTAATAAATATAGTTTTCTTCTTTTTCTCACCCAAATAGTCAAAGTAATGTGTGAAAAATTCTGCTTTCGCAATCTACTAAAAAGCTAGATGCTTATCCAAAATGCAAGGCTGAACTTTAATGCAAGTTCTCATTCAATGCAACTTTAATGCAAGCTCCCGTTTCCTAGCACATGTTGAATGACACTGCAATTTTTCATTCCACTACTTTGAACATTTACATTTCCAAATCTTGAGAGGTAAAAATTTCAATGGCTTTCACTAAAATAAAGAGAAGTTAAAACACGCAAAGTACTTTAATAAGTTATTTTCCAGTGGCTGCAAAATTTCATTGGACGTGGACCATCCGCCGGCACAAATTATTCTTTAGACAAAATCCTTTATGCAGTCTTTGCGTCCTTACATATTTGGCTTAACCTTTAATGAGGTGCCAGCTCGGTCAGGTGTTGTACACACTGTGAGCGGAAGTGCCGAACAGCTGGCTTTTCTTGTTCTATGTCTTGCTTATAACTGTAAATCGGTTTTTGCGCTTTAATCGCGGAATCATATTTGCTCTCCCTGTTTGCTATAGATTTGTTCACTCAGTGTGATGAAATAAATTTTTCGAGTAATCAGTAGAAAGTGGGCACTAACAAAAGAAAGTAAGATTTTTAGATGACAAATGGTAGTTAGTTTAATGAAGTGTTCATTATGATGCGTATTTTTTCTAGGTTGCCTCCCTAAATAGTGATTTTTGTTTCATAACATGTTTGTTTGTGAACAGGTAAAAATAATAATGCTGATTTACCTAAAAATTATACATGGAAATTTGAATAGAATGTACAGTTGGTTTAAAAGATGTTAGATTTTGCTGTAAAACAGCAGCAAAAGAATTTTGCTGCTGTTACTAAACTTTCTATGTAGAATGATTGAAATAAAAAAAGCCTTCTTCTATAAATATAGGATGTAAATGTAATTTTCAAAATATGTGCTATCATTTTGAAAAAATCAGTTCTGTAAAGTTTTGGTAATATCCAATTTGATGAGTGCAGATGATGGTATTGAGAAACATGAAAGGAGCAAGCAGACTGTTTTGTATTCTCATCAGTGCTCAATTAATTTTTGCACCCATGTTGAAACTTGTCAAGAACTAGCAGTGTATTCTGTACCATATCTAGCATGATCAGTGGAGAGTTGTTGTATGTAATATTCTTTTGTCTGATTCTGCAATTGCTGGAGTTCTTTGTTTAGAGAGTTTCAAAGAATACCTAGAGAGTATGGTGGATAGTAAAAATAGTATGTAATGAAATTTTGTTCTTAGTTTTGATATCTTTTTTGGGTCCTATTGTTTTCTCAAAAATATTGAAATGCTGAAATTATATTTTTGAAGAATGCTTTTATTTTACAGTGAGATAATTTCAAAAGTTTGTATTTGGCCTACATTTTCTGTCATATCTGGATGATACATGTAGGCCTTTCAAGGATCAGTTTATTATTTTATGAAAAAAGCTAATCACTATCATGAATTTTCAGGTTTTATGTTTTGGTTGGGCAAATTAGAATAAAGTATTCTGCTCTATCATCAGGCATGGCTAGCCCTAGAACCAGACGTGTCCTAGCAGACCTCAAACCCAAAGATGAGAACAGTGTGAGTATTTGTGTTTTATATTATCTAAAAACTGTTGAACCAATTTTGAGTGGATTTGTTTGAATATTTGGTAATTCGAAATTATTAGATGAATCTATTGGCTTATCTGTATAGGCAAGAAGTACATGTATAAAGTTTATTTCAGCTCTTTATTTGTTAATAATTTGAACCACATCTGCTTAGTATCTTTTTTAAAATCATAAACCTAGAGTCAATCATTTAATTCTTTTTATCAGGCATAATTTTTGGTTATTGTAGCTTTTAGACTTTATTTTCTGCATCACAATTCACAATCTAGCTGAATCCCAAACCAGTTTTGGGACAGATTTTTATGCTTTGTGTGTATTATGGAGATATTTTTTGTGCTCTTTAAATTAGAATGTATATTATAGTGAATATTTTCATTGCAGAAATGTTTTGAGTGTGGCACACACAATCCTCAATGGGCCTCTGTAACATATGGCATCTGGATCTGCCTGGAATGCTCGGGCAAACACCGAGGACTGGGCGTGCACTTGTCCTTTGTCAGGTCTATCACCATGGACAAGTGGAAAGAGCAGGAACTGGAAAAAATGAAGGTAATCCAACAATTTATTGTTTACGTTGCAATCATGGTGAAATTTGACCTTTAGGTTTCAATTATTTTGTTGAAGATTATTAATGTTTTAGAATGTGCATTTGTCATGACTGCTTAGCAAGAACAATGCAGTAGAAAAAATAGAAAAAAAACAAGTGTCAAAGTTGTTGAAGAATATGCACTTAAAACTGTTGTTGAAGAATTTGAATAAGTAAAGAGTACTGGAGTTTTTAGTTTCAAAATTTGAGGAAGCAAATGCTAAAGAAAAACCACATATAGTAAATGCTAACTGTATTTCAAGCAAACCTTTTATGTAATATTCTGTGTATGCACACATTGCTCAGCCAATGTCATCTTCCTTAGCATACTTGCAGATCTATACAAACTAACTGGGGAATCCTGCGCAGGCAGAAGTAGTGTCTTTTTAGAAATATTATAGTATCTAATCTGATGAAGGCCTGGTTCTCTTTGAGTTGGAGTAACAGTATCCTACCTTTGAAGTCGTGATTTTCTTATGGTAGAGTTTCTGTTCTCTTCAAGCTGTAGGCTAAGTTAACTGAATTTCTAATGCCGTTCCCTTAATTACATTGAGTTTCAGTGTGTCATGTTGTGATAGCTGAAACCAAAACTTATCTTGCTTCAATACTGGCCCACTTCTTGTGAAATGTCATTGGCTGTTATGTATTGTTCATTCTTGTTCTTCTATCTTAAAATCCACGTCGTTGATGATGATTTTATGGTTTAACACTTTGCGTGCAATGTGACCACCGGTGGTCACTGAAAGGATTTTTATAATAATGTTGACTGACTAGCAGTTACTAACTCAATTTTCATAAATACATAATGGAAACTAAATGAAGGCATAATCTATTTAACTCATTCATGGCTGCATGTAACTCAAGTTTTTTCAGATGCAAAACGACTCATTGATGGGTCGTTTAACAATCATTTTAAATTAATGGTATCTATTTTACCAAGTTAATGTTTGCTATTTATAAAAATTTAACAACTTTAAATTTGAGTAGGATATTGAACTTCAGTTTAACTCATCCCAGTGAAAGTGTTAATGTTCTTTATTTTCAAAATGAACTCTTATTATATTGAACTCTTAATTCAGTTGAATTGTGAACTTTGGGTTTAACCCGCCGCTCATACCGTGTAAACTCGCTTGCTCTCCTCCAGATTGGAGGAAACAAGAAGGCCCTGGAGTTCTTATCAGCCCAGAATGACTACGAGCACTCGGCCCCACTGCAGCAAAAGTACAACACAAGAGCAGCGGCTCTCTACAGAGACAAGGTGACCGCCAGCTCTCAAGTTTGGCTCTATTTTGTGCTGCTCAATTCAGTGTAAAGTTTTGGATTATATCTTCTATGTTTTTCATAGTGATGTACCGATGTATCGGTATCGGTATCGGCAAGTATCGGTCATTTTCCTGGTATCGGTATCGGTATCGGCAAAATTCGGCCGATACTTTACCGATACTTTTCAATAATACGTATTTTATCATGAAA
>JACJUY010000926.1:125164-135717 GCA_014220935.1 Platorchestia sp. MABIK
AGTATCGGTATCGGTAGTAGTATCGGTCAAAGTATCGGTATTTCCAAGTATCGGAGTATCGGTATCGGCCAAAAAATGAGTATCGGTATCGGTATCGGTATCGGCCAAAAAAATGGTATCGGTACATCACTAGTTTTTCACAGTGTAAAGTGTCGGATGATTTTCTCTTTTGTGTATTGGAAGACTAGCGAGAATAATTTTGAACGACTTCCTCTCCTGTATATTTTGGATGACTTACTCTCCTGTATATTTCGAAAAACTTCCTCTCCTGTATATTTCGGATGACTTCCTCTTCTGTGTATTTCGGATGATTTCCTCATCTGTGTGTTGGAAGACTAGCAATAATAATTTCAGTTGATTTCGTCTTCTGTGTACAGGAAGACTAGCAAAAATAGTTTTGGATGATTTCCCCTCTGTGGCCATCATGTGTGGGGCTAAATTTTCCCCAAATGTGCGGTTGTCATGCTTAATTTTCCCCAAATGTGCAGCTGACGTGCCTGTCACAAGGCAAGACCTGGAATGTCGAGACCAGCTCAGCAGGCAAACTCACCTCAAATGTTGCCTCGTCCAACTCAAACAGCTCATCTCTCAGCTCGGGCGTCAGTAAAAGCAAGTCTACTCCGGCCTTCAGTAACGGAGGTGGGATATTTCCCAGGACTGAGAAGGTCGTGGGGTCCCAATTACTCATTTGCTTAAGGGAGTTGTCTTATTTGGTATGGGTTGTCTGCTGGTGGGGATGGCATTTACTCATTTGTGGGAGAGAATCGTCTTTTTTGGTGTGATGAAAATTATCCTCCATTGGAGGTAGGTATAGGTCTATTATTGGGAGGAGATATATTGCATTTTTTGGATAAAAGTAAATAATTTTTAGTAGCATGAAGTATATTTTTTTCCTGCTGTTCATCACTTGGCCACATTGCCTCAGTAGTATTTTACGTCTGACCAATCCAACATGATAAGTTTTGCCATATTTCCAGCTTTTGAAAGTTATTTGTTTGTATATAGCTGTGCTTGCATTTCAGGTAACGGCAACGGAATGAGCAATGGTACCGGGTATGGCAGCTACCAGTCAGGGTACCAAAGTGGGTACCAGTCGGGCTACCAGAGTAGCTTCCAAGACGCTCCCATCAAGAGCCAAACGGAAGCTTTCTTTGACCGCGTCCAGAACGAGAACCTCGGCCGGCCTGAGTATGTAGCTCTAGTTGCTTGTGACAAGGCATAGTTTTTGCATTCATTCAATACTTTTTTCTGTTCACATAATGATTTCCATGCGCAATACAGAGTCTCTGTATGTGTCATGAATAATTCTTACGTAGTATGAAGTCTGAATTATAGGTTCCTTCACAATACATAAGGAAAAAAAAATCTTGAAGTGTGGCCTGTATATTCCCTACGCAATACAGCTTACATCCGACGGTAGCCGTGAATGTGATGGCGATATCCATGAACAATAGGGATATGGCAGAGTGATTTCTGATGAACAGTTGCGATTCTCTAACATCTCACGAAAATGATGCACACTTGGCAGTATCAGAGCACTGGAGTTGTGCAGCTGTTTAGTCTATGATCGTACAATGCGCAAAATGATGTAGCTTAAGAAATTGTTAGTTCTCAATGTGTGACTCTATTGTGCAGCATTTGTACACATAGTGGTACACATTTGTACGCCAAGTGGTACACATTTGTACACCAAGTGGTACACACATACGTAGTGAACGTATTAAGGAATGTTTAGTTCTCAACGTGTGACTGTATTGTGCAGCCATTTGCCCCCCTCCCAGGGCGGGCGCTACAGCGGCTTCGGCAACTCCAACTACACACCGCCGCCCAAGAGCGCGTCTGTGGAGCTCATGGACACTGCCGTGTCTTCCTTGGCACAGGTAGTGGCGCTTGAATACTGTCCCGCTTACCAGATTACTGTCTCGGTTATCTAATTACTGTCTTAGTTACTCGTCTTAGTTCTCTAATTACAGCTTCAGTTAATCGATTTGTTACCTAATTATTACCTCAGTTACTCGTCTTACTTGCCTAATAGTAATTCCAATTGCAATTACTTGTCAATTACAGTTACTCGTCTTACTTACCTAATTACCACCTCAGTAACCCAATTACAGCCTCGTTTTTGTGCAGATCAATGTATTACTCTTTCACAACTTACCAATCCTCATATAGGTGAATCATTATTGGTTTGACTTCCTTATAGACCATTTTCATTACTGTTTGGGACTTAACTTGGTAACATTGACTACAAGTGCGTCTTAGTTCACAGCTGCACTCGGATTCTCATCATATAACAGCGCAGGCAGTGTACAGCACATGTAGTCCGCTTCATAACAGTATGCAACAAATATGGCTGACTGCACGACAGTATGCAACAAATGTTGACGACTGCACAACAGTATGCAACAAATATGGCCGACTGCACGACAGTACGCAACAAATATGGCCGACAGTACACAATAGTTGTGGCTTAGTATACCTTTGTTCTTCTTTTTAACAGGGCTGGTCATTCCTGAGTCTGGGCGCCAGCAAAGTGGCTTCAAAAGCAGCCGAGTACAGCACCATCGCTGCTGACCGCGCTACTGTGTATGGACAGGCTATCGGAGACAAGGTGACGGGTGTTGTAGACTTGTGTGGCCTCTAGGTGTAGTGGCTGGGTGTTGCTGTGGTGGCTGGGTGTTGTAGACTTGTAGTGGCTGAATGTTGCTGTGGTGGCTGGATGTTGTAGACTTGTGGTGGCCACAAGGGTTAGTGGCCCCAAGGGCTGGGGCTAACGAGGTATGAAGATTGGGTCTTGTGGCAGCCACAACGTCAGAGGATGGAGATAGTATTGGAAATAGAAGTTGTAATGAAGGCAGAATCCGAGCACACTGGGTGTGGTAGGAGGGTGTTGGAGATTTACACTCGGCTTCTGATAAGAACGAATTCTCATTGATATTCAAGGCCATCTACGTTTTTGGCCTTTTTTAGAAGTGCAAAATGCACCTTGCTGACCAACGTAACTGCTGCGCTGGTCCAGCAGTGATACCTTCAGTCTCAGGGTAGGTCTGTGAATGCGTTTTGTTGCTGTCCATCCACTCGGAAATTTTTGATTTCTCGTCATAATGATTTATTTGCATAGTAATAATTTATTTCTCGTGGTAATAATTTATCACTTGTGGTAATTCTTTATTCTTTGTGGCAATTCTTTATTACCTTGGAAAATTTTTTACTCTCCTCATTGTTTCTCCGTTCTGGAGTTACCTGCCTTGAAATCAAAATGAATTTGAATTTTGCCTACGTTTGTGTGGCCATGTTTGTTTAAATGTTTGCTAATTTGTTTTTAGTTTTTGGATGAATTTCAATCTCGTTGCATTTATGAATGAATAATGAACATGAGCATTTTTGTGGTGTTCTATGTTCTGCCATTTAGTCGATAGCTTAGATGCAGTCATCCCTCGATAAAATGCTTTCGTTGTGGAATGGTAAAGACAATAAGGGTTTTGTTCAATAGCATGAAAAATATTTATTAATTTCCCTGGTTCTTATTTAAAATAGCCTGGTGTTATTTGTGTCTATTGACGTATAAAAATTTTATTAGATAAATTTAGCTAAATTGGATGTAAAGTGTGCGTCCCAAAAGCTTCATTGGCTGTGGTGGTGAGTCTTGTGGCGTAAATTTTTGCGCAAATTATATGTATATAAAAATGGGTACGAGTAACGTGTTTTACTGCAACGGCAATAATCGTGTAGTTTCTTTGTGACGTGCCACGCAAAGTGCCCGGTGTGGCAGAGCCACAGCCTCTGAACTGCACAATTCCTTCAATTTCAGAGTTGATTTCCTAAATTTTCATTGAGTTTGAGGCTGAGGCTGACACATTGTTTCACGTTAAGCAGACACATTGTTTCACGTTAAGCAGACACATTGTTTCACGTTAAGCAGACACATTGTTTCACGTTAAGCAGACACATTGTTTCACGTTAAGCAGACACATTGTTTCACGTTAAGCAGACACATCGTTTCACAATAAGCAGACAATCTTTTCCCGGCAGACACATCTTTTCACGTTAGGAAGACACATCTTTTTACGTGGGGATCAGTACAGCTATTGTCTTGCAGCTTCATGTCGCAGATCGGACCCAAATCTCCGTGTCTGTCTCTGTGATACGGAAAGATGGGATGCCCATATCAATTCTTCTAGTTGAATTTTTCATGAATACACTTGCGGAAGGGCATTTCTTTGACAAAACTTCACTTCAACGTTCAAAAAATCCGTTTCACCATTATTTTTCAAGGATTATTGTTTGATCAAATTAATACATGATTGTTATTCTTAGTGAGTTACTGTGTTTCTGAACATCCAAAAGTTTAACTAAGGTCCTGAAACACAACTGTTGACAATCCTAATGTAATTGCATTCCCGCTTGTATCTCGCCGACGTGACATGCATAAAATGCGTGAGTGATTCACTGTGGACGGGTGAGTTTGTCTCTATCATTGCTCGAATTCCAGGCCTGATTTGTTCAAACTTCCTGCATTTCGGTGTTGTTGTCTGGTAAAGAATGATGCTTCCTGCATTTCAGTGTTGTCTGGAAAAATGATTTATGTGTGCTGGGTGATGACGGCTGTTGACCTCCACAAGGTACGCGAGGGTAAACTGATGGAGGAGATAACAGACCAGGCCGCCGCTCTCGGCAACAAGGTGAGTCAGTCGGCATGTTCATCTTGCTCGAGTTTGTACAGGGTGTGCACATATGTTTCCATTGGCCGATATCTGTACATATGATACAGGAACCAGACAATTGTTTTATGATACCGGAACCATACGACTGTTGTAGGGTTCCGGTATCATTTATACATCGGTCAGTGGAGACATTTTTTGTGGACACCCTGTATAGGGGGGCTCAAAGACGTAGAAAAGGACCTTAAAAAAAAAGGGGTTAAAGGTCTTGTGCCCATTGTTAGCTCATGGGAGGTTGCAAATGTCCAAAGATAGGTAATTGTGGACGTCCGGACAAAAAAATGTCTCTTCGTGCACAGATAGTTTGGGCTTTTACATCTAGTGCCCTGGTGGAAACGTAGCCCCAAGTTTGTTAGGGCTAGACCTAATTTGTTCTACATCCAATGATATCACATAGTTGATGGGGTTAGTGCTCTTAAAAGTTTAATTTTATTTGAAATTCTAATTTTGTTTACACAGGTATTTCGATGAGCAGAACTGTCATTCGAAATCCCGCCATTAACGCGCTCCGCGTTATTTTTTCCACTCGTGTTATGTGTTCACAAAGTGAGGACGGAGACGGGGTTGTGTTAGTATTCTTACGTCTATGATCATTTGTATGTTATGTTTTTTATTGGTGCTCGTGTGATAATTTGTTGAAAGTTTTTTTTTTCATTTTAATATGATTATATGTAGAAATATATTCATGTTATAATGTTATCTTGGCTTTTGTTTAGAACCCTCTCAGAGATACAATTTTTGTACTTTTGGGAATTGGCGTTTCCAGTGAAAAGATTTGAGGCCTCTAAATGAGGGTTAGGTAAGCCTTCCTTTCATTGAAGTAGGATGAGTATATGGTTATGTTCATACTATATTTCTTTCCAATCACTGCTGCCCTGTATTCAGCATCGAACACGTCCTTCTTCAACTATATTCTTATTTTGTTAACTCACTCCCTAACTTGCCTTCATGTGAAGGTAATTTTGTGCGGGGATACATCTTGTGCATAGATTCCGTGCTCCCTAAACTCCATACTGAATAGAGCTTTCTTTCTTCCTCTTTTAGTAACACTCGTTGTGGTCCGGGAGGCCTAAGCTAAATTATAGTGTTTTTCAATCTCTGTAAAGCAAACATGAAACTAGATTCTGGCAGAGATATCAATCAAACACAGTAGGTGTCTAAGAACAGAAGTCACGGTAGAGGAAACAAGGTAGGGTCATTTCTATGGAGGAAAATACACCTCCTCTTGTTCGGCTAGCTAATAGAAAGGCCTTATATCAAACAAATTTTATGACATCACCAAAACACAGTGGCGTTAGGCCAATAGTGGAGACGGATTTAGGTGTAGCAGTGCTACCAGAAGCAATATGAGCGCTGCCATTGGTTCGTTACCGTGACGTCACCAAACCCACACAGTCGACGAAAAAAAGACTGGTATGACCCTACCTTGTTTCCTCTACCATGACAGAAGTACCGATGTACCATTTTAACAGTTCTCAACCTAGCATAAGAATGTGCTGAAAAAGTTACCGTGATCCAACAATTTCCCTGGTAATGCCGTACTGGCTTTACGTCCTTGTATTTGAATTTTCAACTTTCAAAACTCCTAACTATTTTACTGTAGCTACCGTATACAAGATACATGCGATTTTTATTCCCAGTGTGCGAATTAGTGGTAATATCCAGCATTCATAAATAAATACTGGACATTTTCAGTGTAGCAACTGTATCAAGAATACCTGAGATGAGAAGTACGAAACTAAAATAAAACGTACGAACGCGTTTGACACACCATTGGAGAACAAATGTATTTTGAGTGGAGAAAGAGCTGGGAAACAGCGTCATGTAGAGTCAAGATGGAAGAAAAAAAAAGAGCATAACAGTGCAACCGTAAAGGAAACCAGGTAGAGTAATGTCTATGGGGGAAATACACGTCCTCTTGTTCAGCTAGCCAATAGAACGGCTTCATTTCAAACAAACTTCGTGACGTCACCATTGCAACATGTCGTTAGGTCATTAGTGGTGCCAGATTTGGGGCTAGCAGTGTTGCCAGATGCATTATGGGCGCTGCTATGGGTTCATTGCCATGACGTCAGCATTGTCACACGGTCAACGAAAAAAAAGACTGGTTTGACCCTACTTTGAATCCTCTACCGTGGGCAGTAATCTCACCTCTCGCCCCTCACAGGTGACCAAAGCGGCGCAGGCGCTGTCTTCGGGCCAGTCGCTGACGTCAGTGCTGATGCAGCCGCAGCATCAGCGCCTCGAGGGTGCTGACAATGCTGGTGGGTGCTGACTGTGCTGGTGGGTGCTGACAGTGTCAATAGAAACTGACGGTGCTGGGGGGTGCTGACAGTGTCGATAGAAACTGACAGTGCTGGGGGGTGCTGGTGGGTGCTGATTGTGCTGGTGGGTGCTGATTGTGCTGGTGGGTGCGGATTGTGCTGGTGGGGGTGCTGACTGTGCTGGTGGGTGCTGACAGTGCCTGCAGTTTGACAGCGTTGACGGTATGCGTCCTGTCACGAGTCACGCATTTCTGTGCAGAGAAGCACAGCCACCTCCCAGCTCCAAGTCTATGCTTTCATGTTTGCTCGAATTTAGGCCGGTCTTTCTTCTGTCGAGGGAAGGGGTATGGTTTTGCTACGGATCGAATTTTTTCAGTTCACTACTGACCTGTTTTCCTGCATTTATTACTTTCTTCTTCAACTATTATCTTGTTTCTCAAACTTCCTTTCCAACTTGAAGTTTCTAAGTGCATGAGGTACTATGTGAGAATCACTTTGTGCATAGAATCAGCGTTTCCGTAACTCCACGACTCTCTTTCTTTCTTTATAACCCATTTCCTCGCGTTTCTCCTTTGGTAACTCCTTTCTCATTTCTTCTTTCTTAACTCCTTCCTCCTTTCGTAACTCCTTCCTCCTTTCGTAACTCCTTCCTCCTTTCGTAACTCCTTCCTCCTTTCGTAACTCCTTCCTCCTTTCGTAACTCCTTCCTCCTTTCGTAACTCCTTCCTCCTTCTGTAACTCCTTCCTCCTTCTGTAATTCCTTCCTCCTTCCCTAACTCCTTCCTCCTTTCCTAACTCCTTCCTCCTTCCCTAACTCCTTCCTCCTTCTCTAACTCCTTCCTCCTTCCCTAACTCCTTCCTCCTTCTCTAACTCCTTCCTCCTTCCCTAACTCCTTCCTCCTTCCCTAACTCCTTCCTCCTTCCCTAACTCCTTCCTCCTTCCCTAACTCCTTCCTCCTTCCCTAACTCCTTCCTCCTTCCCTAACTCCTTCCTCCTTCCCTAACTCCTTCCTCCTCCCTCTCTTTGGAACGCCTTTGTTGTGGTAGGGAGGCTTGAACTATCGACTTTTCCTCGCACAGCTCCGTTCGTAACTCCCTCTCTTTGGAACGCCTGTGCTTGAGCTAACTTATCTAGCCTATTGCGAGCACTGAGCTTGTAATGACGGCTCTGCTTCTTTGTTGCCAGGCCCTACCGACAGCGACGCGTCCAGGATCGGCCAGGAGCGATCAGGTCTCTTGAACAGCGCTCGCAGCGACTCCTCCGGCTACCAGAAGCTGCAACAAGGGTATGCCGTGCCTGCCGCCGTGCCCACCGCCATGCCTCGATGAGCTGTGTTAATGCTTAACGCGAAGTCACGCAGGAGTTAAAGTGTCATACGCCGTGCGGAGCTGCGGCTGAAACTTGAGTGGCATGAATGAATACGCTGGAAGTTGGGATAAGCCTTGTGGAGTTATGGTAGTATGATACAAGTACATTGAGTTCATGCTAGGATAGTGCTCTCCATGTTCTCCATTTTAATGTATGCAAGTGAAATTTTTAAGGGTTCTTTGTGGAAAGAAGCACTTTGTAAAGCAAGTGCGCCTACAAACCTACAGTTCAGTTTGGTGACGTACTATTGCTTTGCTAAGGTGTGTTAAGGTTCCTACTTAAACTTGGGCATATTTTTACTGGGTCTTGAGATACGACCTCTCCGTGGCACCGTGGCTGAGTGGCTAGCACGAGCGCCTTGCACCTGCAGAGTCCCAGGTTCGATTCCCAGCGATGCTAGCCTGGTATTTATTCCCATTGAGGAAAAAACGAGGACTCAGCCACATTTCTCACTCATCCCTGGTGCCGGAAATTTCTTGTGACTTTACCGGCAGTAATCGTCATTGCTTCCTTGCGTTAGAGCTGTGAGGCTTTCGAAAAACCAATGCAGTGATATATATGTGTTAACCTACCTGGATTAGAAAAAAATCCTCCTGTATGCGAGAAGATAAATATACATCAAATTTGGAATAAAACATCCTTGTAAACGGGGTGATAGATAATGTATGAAACCAGATTAAAATATAACATATATCCAGAAAAATTGATATGTATCAAACGATCTTGAAATAAACATCCCTATATACGGAATAATGCACAGTAGATCTATCAGACATGATTATAATGAAACATCTTTGTTTACAGAATGGCAAAAATAAATCAAAACTGAAATGAAACATTCTTCTTGTGTACGAGATATTTATGTCTATCAAACCAGATTGAAATAAAACATCCCATTTAATTAATAATAATTATTTGAACATTCCATGTAACACATTGAATTAAACACCCTTATATACGGAATAATATATATCTATCAGACGTGATTATGATGAAAAATCCTGTTGAGCAGACGCAAGGACAGTTGGGCGGACGAGGGCTGGAACACGTGGGCGGGCAGCAGCAACAACAAGAGCAGCACTGACGGCGGAGGCAGCGATTTCTCCGGCTTCGAGGTGGCCTCCCCCAGCAGTGATACCGCCTCTGCCAAGCCTCCTGCCGGGGTGTGTGTGTGTGCCTCACTAGCTCTGTGTGTGTGTGTCTCACTTGCTCTGTGTGTGTGTCTCGCTTGCTCTGTGTGTGTGTGTCTCGCTTGCTCTGTGTGTGTGTGTTGCTGTAGTGTGCCCGGTGTGTGTTTTACTGGCTCTGTGTGTGTCGTGCTTGCCTTGCATGTCTGTCCAGCTCTGACTGTGTATCTGTGATGCGTTGTTATGTCTGAAGCAGCAATTACCGGATGCATTACTCCACCAACATGTTTGTACACTTAAATAATACTGTTGGCATGAAAAATATTGTTGCTTCTTCATGCTCCATGTGATGACGCCAACATTGTTGCGTGCAGAACAAAGCCCCAGCCAGCGATGCAGACTTGCTGCAGCTGGACAATGCTGCCACCAAAAGCTCCTCTCCGACCAAATCTGGCCACTCCTGGGACAACTGGGACCAGGACTGGGACACTAGCATTCAATAATGAAACGCTCCGTCTAGTAGATAGCTGAGCAAATCCCAATTATTATCGCTGCTTCTTTTATGCACAGACAGACAACGTTCAGGTAGAAAACGTTCTGGCTCGTTCTTTTGGTGCATTGTTGGCAAACAGGGTTGCCTCTTTTTCATTGTAGTGAAGAGGGTTGCCATTTCCAGTAATTGTGAAAGCGTCGCTACTTTTGTTATTGGTAAATAGGGTAGCCTCCCATTTCCTGTGTTCGGGGCAAGGGTCACTACTTTCGTTATTGGAAAATAAGATTGCTACCCACTTTCTGTGATTGGGACTTGCGTCACCACTTTCATTTTTGGTAAATTGGCTTGCCGCCCATTCCCAGTAATTGGGACTAGCGTCACTAATTTCAATATTTGTAAATAGGCTTGCCACCTACGATTGTAATTGGAACGAGCGTCACTACTTTCGTTTTTGGTAAATAGGGTTGTCATTTGTCCATCTAGAGTCGCGACTTTGAGTGACGGTAAAGAGCGTCCCTACTTGCGTTATTGGTAAATAGGGTTGCCATTTGTCCATCTAGAGTCGCGACTTTGAGTGAC